>PYAF01005412.1:618765-669197 GCA_007407185.1 Glycine tomentella | reverse complement strand
AATCGCTAGAAGGTTAGGGTTCTCGATCTAATTAAAGGGTGAAATCGCTAGTTAATGCTCTTAAGAGTCTAGGATTGACGAATTTAGGAGAGACTTGTCTTATGTAAGCTTAAAGATAAAACCAGCAGTCAATTGAAGGAGGTAATACTTATAAGGGATTGTGCTAGACCACAATTACTTTTCATTTGGTAATCTTTGATTTTAATTTACTGTTTTTAGTTTATTTCTTTACTTAATTCAATACAATCTTCCAACAAACTTTTGTGTATTCTACTGTTCTTGTTCAATTACAATTTTTATAATCATTGAGAAATCTCTCCAATCCCTGTGGAGACGATACTTTACTTACACTTTTATTACTTGTTAAACGATCGGTGCACTTGCCGTATCAATCGCGTTAGCGCGCGACAAAGAACAAATGAGAGAAAATCAAGAACAAGAGTTTGATCCTAAAAACTAAAAGAAAGAAAAGTAAAAACTGTTTTTATTGAATGTAAAAGTGTTGTCCAAGTTTCACTAAAGTCACTAATATAAATAGTGACTAAGTTCTGAAAATAGAATGAGTCATAAACAAACCCAACAATCTAATTATTTACTATTTACAACCATGAAAATCAAATCCACAGTCCAAAATTACAAGTGCAGAGGTGCTAACTTCGAAGCTCAAAATGACAGAATTGGCCTCAGGATATTTCTAGCAAACTTGTAGGTATTTTCGTTATCTTTCCAGGGCCTCCTAGAACGCTCCATTCAGAGATCGGTAGCACTCTATAGGCCCTGCACAAGTCAGATATGTTAAGTGAGCAAAAATCCGAAAATACGCTACAATTAGCAATTAAGCCCACTTACTTGCCTAGGCCAAAAACTGAATTAGAGTGGAAAAATAAAAGTCCAAAAGAGTTCAAATAAGCTAAGAATGATAGACAAAAATTTAACTAAAAGCACTCTATCAAAGCGGAAGTACATTGTTGTCTGAGGCTCAGGCAGTTACTGTTACTGTTATTATGGAACCCAAACAACAAAAACTCCTTCTTCTTCTAATTCTAACGCTTCTTTTTGCAACTGCCACGCCTGATTCTAAATACCTTCGACCTCTTCCTCGTAAAACCTTAACAACTGTTCTTACCAAAATCTGGAAATTTCACGTGTGGACTTGATGTGGCCTTAGTGGACCCCAAATTCTGTGACGCCGGAATAGAGTTAGGCTTTTGCTTAGAGAAGGGACCTGCAAAACAAAGAAAAAATACTCCGACGCTCAAGTAAGTACATTAAATTTGTAAGGTTGACCAAGTGTGAAGACTCGGCCTAAAGTATAGAGAATGAGAGACTTGAGTAATGCATTCAAGTGTATATGTGAAAGAGGTATTTTGTGTGAATACCGAATGAATATGGTGTGTGTAGGATGTGTTTGGAGTGAGTAGAGAGAACCTGGAGGGTTGTATTTATAGCGTGGAGTGGGCCTTGGGCCATTGCTTATATATAATATGTTGAGAAGATAATAGTAACAGATAATAGCAGACGATTATGTTAATTTGAATAAGAGATAATGTGTACCTTATTGATATATTGTTACTCGTAGATAAGTAATAATTAGTAGATAACTTGTTGAGATATTTATATCATAACATAAGGTGATTACACCTATTTGAATATCTTGGCATATAGATAGGCAATTAGTAAGGAGAGAATATTGCTGATGTTCGCGCTTCTGTAGAGGGTCGACGTCCGTGTTCCTGTAGCGGAGTTGTCAAGGAACCCGAGCATTGCGTCCGGTCTGGCACCTGGGGGCTGAATAAGCGCCTATTAATGAGGCAATGCTGACATGGAGGGTGGCCACATGTACATTAACATTTACGAGGTGGCCACGTGTCATTCTATTATTTTGGACTATACATAAACCCCCCAACCTCTGAGCCAATTTATGGGCGAAAGAGGGTGAAAGAGCATAAAAGCAATGTGTCTGGTGTCATAGTAAAACTGTCAGCCCTCAAGGGTGGACAGGAAGTGTCGAGGTTGATGTCTTCAAAGGTCGACCAAAACTTTGATTTTTTATTTTGGATTTATGAGCTTGTATGTGGACAATAGAGTCTATGGAGAAAAAGCTTGGACTTTTCAATATGTTCTTTTTTACTTTATTGGATAAGCCTGACTTAGGCAGATAGATAAGACGTGGATGATGATTTTCTGCCAATTTATGACCATTTGATGTGATTTTCGAAAAAGTGCTCGGTCCCCTCATAAATATTGGCAGTCGTGTGCCGCCCACGCTCTTTACTCACGTCCACGTGTCACTCCAGGAGAGGCCATGTTTTATTAGGATCGTGCGTAGTGGGTGGAATCGTGCGATAGTGGAGGTAGTATGATGCGTGCTTCTAGAGGACGTTTCATTCTCCCGCCCAAGTAGCCGTCGGGCTTCCCTTTGCTTTAAATAGCAGTGATTCCGCCATTGTCATCTCCACCTGCGTCTTTGTTCTCTGAACTTCTTCTTCCCAAATTGTGAAACTTCCTTTTTCTGAAAATGTCTGTGTCGCCTATTTCAGATTCTGCCTTGGGTATGGGAGGTAGCGACTCTAGTGGCTCTGTTGAGCAGAGCATTATGCGCGATGTGATCTCCATTGGAGACTCTTCCGAGGAGGATGTCCATGGAGTAACTTCTGAAGGGTCCCTTTCTTCTAGGCGAAAGACTTGCTCCCGTCAGATTGGCGAAGGGACTTCTCACCCCACTCAGCTAACACAGACTTCTGTTGATCCTAAGGTTAGTGAACCCTTACCACTTACAGTTCTTCCTCCTTCTTCTGTTGTTGAAAGAGGGGAAAATCTCAATGTGAGGGGTTTGAGGACCTCATCTCCTGTACGTCGTAGTCGTAGTGTGGGATCACCTACCCATGCTACTGCCATGGCTGGGTTTGAGTGGGTGAGAGAAGATGTTTTAAAATATAAGTCTTCTCTCACTACTCATGCTAGTGTCAATGCTATGTGTAGACAAATCCCTCTGTCTGCTCCTGAATATTCTCGTAAGTTGATTGTCGAGGCTTGCAAGGAAGATGATTTTCCTTTCATGAGGGCGACGCCCAGGGCCCCGCCCTTCTTTTTAATGCATCGTTGCCTCTTCGAGATTTTAGGGCTTTTGCTACCCTTCTCTCCTTTCCAGTGTGCTTTGCTGGATTTTTTGAATGTCGCCCCTTCACAGCTCCACCCCAATAGTTGGGCTGTGGTGTTGGCCTTTGAAGTTTTATGCTCTCATTTGAATATTCGTCCGAGTATTCATGTCTTTCTTTCTTATTTCCAAACTAAGTTGTCTGGAAAAATTGGTTGGGTCTCCTTGATCAGTGTTTCCAAGAAACTTTTCGAAGTAGATACCAATGTATTCCATTGTTTTAAGGATCGTTTCTTCAAAATTCGTGAGAGTAACGAGGTGGTGGACAGTGTGCCTCTTATGCATAACCAAGATGGAACCCCTCGTTTTCCCTTTTATTGGCAATCTGATCCCACTAGGTTTCGGTTTTTTGATGAAGATTGCTTAACCTTGACGGAGAGGTTGGATAGAACAATTATAGAGTTATTACTAGTCTCTCTTGATGTTCATGCCATTTTGTCACTTTCCTCATCTGATGATTCTGCCGTCGATTTCGATGGTAATTTTCTTTTACTCTTTCTTTGCTCTTGGATATATAGACCTTGACATCTATATTTTGATTTTCAGCTATCATGGGGGACTTTCAGTGGAGGCCCCTGGTGAAGAATGTGGGTAGTGACACTGTACCTGTCCTCATTCCCCCTTTAACTGAAGAAAGGGGTCGACCCACTGTCCAAGTTAGCCCTTCTGAAGTTGCTGCTGCTTTCCATGGCCTCTCTTTGTCTGAATCAGCAAAAAGAAAAAGAGATGAGGGTACCGGGACGTCTGGGTGCAAGAAGTCTCGAGCAGCTCATCACCCTCGTAGCTTACGTGCCATGAGGGAGGCTACTGGGCTTCTGCCTAATTCTCCTCCTCCTGTCCGAGCTCCTTCGACCATTCAGACTTTAGCATCTGTTCATATTCTAGCAAATACTCAGTCATCTGCTCCTCCTCAAGCTCCTTCAACCATTCAGAATTAGGCACCTGTCCAGATTCCAGTAAGTATTCAGTCTTCTGCCCCTCCTCAAGCTCCAATATCTGTCCTGGTTCCGGTTTCTACATTTGTCCAGGCACCAACTTATGTTGCTGCTTCTTCTCCTATCCCTTTTACTACTGTTGCTCCAACTGCTCCTTCTTCTCAGCCATCTTCTCATGCTCTTGCCACTTCCTCACCTTCTTCATCAGCCATGCCACCACCTGCTACACGCTCTGCCACTCCCTTGGAATTTTCAGTGCTTGAAGAGATATCAAGTCTTTGTGGAGCATTGGGCATAAATTTGAGAGAAGGCATCCTCTTTGGAGCAAGAACATAACAAACTAAAAGGTGTTGTTCGAGGTGCCCTGTAATTAGAGCGCAATAGGTTGTACAGGTCTGCAATAACGTTAGCTGAGGTGGTTAGGTCTAACCATCAATTATCTGCTAAGACTAGTGTGGCTTTGTTTAAGCTATTGCGAACTCGGCTTGACGGTGATGAGCTGGTTGTTCGCGGCAAAGCTGCTATTGCTGAAGCTACGAAGGAAGTGGCTGGGTTGAAAGATGAGTTGGCAGCCGATAGAGAAAAGCTGAAGAAGGCTGAGAATGAGTTAGCAGCTGAAAGAGAGAAGCCAAAGAAGGCTGAGGATGAGTTGGCAGCTGAAAGAGAGAAGCTGAGGGAAGCTCAAACTGAACTTTCTACTAAAAAGGTTGTCAATAAGGAGCTGGATGGGGAGCTGAATGTGTTGAGGCGCGAAGTAGTGGAGCAACATGAAAAAGGTTTCTCCAAAGCTGTGCGTCAGGCTGGCCTACTTGCCAAGGATATTGACCTGAGTCGATTTGACCCTTTTAAAGATGTCAAAGATGGTGT
The DNA here is from genome assembly GCA_007407185.1 of Glycine tomentella. Lineage (NCBI taxonomy): Eukaryota > Viridiplantae > Streptophyta > Magnoliopsida > Fabales > Fabaceae > Glycine > Glycine tomentella. The sequence goes on along the minus strand of PYAF01005412.1, from coordinate 664,238 downwards.
CTTGGTTGATGAGGAGGAGATTGGCTCTGTTGAGGAATCAGCCAATGATGCAGCTGACGTCTAGGCTGCTTTTTATTCATGCTTTTCTTCGTTGTTTCTACTTTTCAGTTATGAAAACTTTTGTAAAGCTTTTAACAAATTAATGAAAGTATGCTCCTTTTGCTTCGATTCTTCTATGTCTTCTTTGCTTGTACAATTTCTTCCACTGTTTGCTTGTGTTAGCAACCCTATAATTTGCTTGACTGTGCGTTGTTCAATCTTGAGATTCTGTGATTGAAAACGTCCCAAACTATTTGCTGAGGTTTGAGAACTATTGAACTGTCAAAAAGATGACATGTATCTGTAATGTCAAGCTTGATCTTTGAACTGTTATCGGTTTTCTGAATTTACAAATGACTATACTTGTAATCTTGTCTGTTGAGGCTTCCGATTCCAGTGCGTGCTAAGAATGCATCTTAAACTTTAGAAATATCGAGGGTTGACCATGGACTTTTAGATTACTTCCTGAATCTGTACTGTTGAGGATATACTTTTTGTCAAGGTTCCCACCATATGCACCAAGTGATAATGATATGTCGAGGGTGGTTTTTAGACAATTATCCTGCAAAATAAAGTTATTCTTGCAAAACAGAAATATACTATGGTATGGTATGTCGGGGTTCCATAGGAGTTAGAGTTCCAAGAATATGAACTTGGACATTTGTATGCTAAAAATGTTTCTTTGTTGCTCATATTCCTGCATCAATAGAAGTCGTGAGCACTGAAATCATCGTAATAAAACATTTAATGCCTCGTTTTTCGAATATTGATGAAAACAAGGTTGACCGCAAATTAATCTTGAGTTTTGAGAGTTATGAGTCATCAAGGATTGTTGATAACTATGCGGATTAATGGTATGGTTTTCCGCATTAGGATTCCATATTGTAGATTGATACCAAGAGAGCTTGCTTGGCTTTTGAGAGACCCAGAGTAGGTCTTGGTCTTTATGCCAAGTATATATATCTTGATCTTTTATGTTCTTGAGAATATATATTCCTGCAAGGAAGAAATATGACAAGGATAACATATGCTGAGGGTAGACACAACTATACCTTATATTTGTCTAGTCTGATACCAATGGAGTTGTCCATGCTGGGTTTAGTCAGGATTCGTCAAGACACGGTCTTGAATTTGCTTGAGAGCATACCAGTGGTGTGTCCACCCTAGATTTTTAGAGGTTGACCGAAGCTCTTAGGGTTTATGAACCTTGACAATTTACCTTAGCTCGGGTTTTATAAACCTGTAAAGGTGGAGGTCGATCAATTATATGGGATTGCGGACCTTCTACCAAGGGCGGACCTTGGGTCTTTCACCTCGAAATTTTTAAGGTCGACTAAGAAGCCGCACCTTCTTCCAAGAATGAATCTCGGGTCTTCCTTCGAGGGTTACTTCCTTGGAACTTTGTATAGTCAACCAGGTGGCTGGGATTATTCACTGTATGGCGAGGATGGATCCTGGACCATTTTAAACCTTGGATTTTTAGGCCGACCAACGCTCTAGTCTTACGAACCTTGAAGGTTTTGCATAGTTTGGTCAGATCACCGAGGTGGACCTCAGACTAAGGGTGAGCCTTGGAATTTTATGACGACCAATGCTCTAGCCTTATGAATCTTGACAGTTCTGTGTAGTTTAGTCGGATCACCAAGGCAGACCCCGGACCAAGGGTGGACCTTGGAATTTTATGCCAACCAACGCTCTAGCCTTATGAACCTTGACGGTTCTGCGTAGTTTGGTCGGATTACCGAGGCGGACCCCGAACCAAGGGTGGACCTTGGAATTTTATGCCGAGCAACGCTCTAGCATTACGAACCTTGACGGTCCTGCGTAGTTTGGTCGGATCACAGAGGTGGACCCCGGATCAAGGGTGGACCTTGGAATTTTATAGTCAACCGGGAAATCAGGATTACTGATTGTATGTCCGACCAAGGGGCTGCCCTGGATTTTGTTGGAGGTTCACCTAGGGAGGCCCCAGGATTTTACGAACCTTTGGAGAGTACCAGGGGTTGACCCTGGGTTTTATCGAGGTTCACCGGGTTAATGGATTTTAAGAACCTGCGTCCGACCAAGAGGCTACCTTGGATTTTGCTGGAGGTCCAACTAGGGAAGTCCTAGGATTTTATGAACCTTTGGAGGGTACCAGGACGCGTCCGCCCTGGATTTTAATAAAACTTGCCAAGGACGGACCCTGGTCAAGTTAGCAAGACATGGTCTTGGATTTTTGTCGAGGCTGGACTTGGGAGAATACTCAAGCAATGTCAAACATCCTGAATATTGACATAAGTAAAAAAATAAGAGGTATATGTTTTATTAATATAGTCTTTAATACATATATTTCTTCTGTTTATTCATCGGATGTGCCTCATTAAAACCTTTTCAAGCAAAAACCCAATGGGAAAAAAGGACTTGAAATAGGAAAAAAAGTACGCCATCCGGTCTTGAGCTTCCTAGCTGAAATAAAACTTCAGATGGGTGGCATTTTCAAGTTCTTGGAATGTCTTTGCCACTGAGTTCCTGCAATTTGTAGGCGCTATTGTCCAGGCTGGTAATAACTCTGAACGGGTCTTCCCAATTTGGTCCAAACTTGCCTGCACGGGGATCCTTTCTAGCTTCCCCTCGGACACGCCAGACTAGGTCGCCTGGTTGGAAAGTTTGAGGCTGCACTTTGGAGTTATATCTTCGTGTCATGCTGAGCTTGGCCGCTTCCTCTTTAATTTTGGTCATGTCTCGAAGTTCTTCGCTGGTTTCCAACTCAACCCTCATATTGTCCTCATTGCACTGTTCCTGAAAAAGCATCATTATAGTTGAAGGTTCTCCTACCTCGACGGGGATCGTGGCATCAATACCATATGTCAAGCAAAAAGGAATTTTCTTTGTAGTGCTTTGAGGCGTACAATGATATGCCCAGAGTATGCTGGGTAGTTCCTCCCTCCAGAGCCCTTTGGACTTGTCAAGTCTAGTGCGAAGGCCTTTAAGAATAACCCTATTTGCCGCTTCTGCTTGACCATTGGCCTGGGGGTGTTCAACAGAAGTGACCAAATGTTTGATACCTAGTCTTGTGAGGAAATCTTCATAGGTCGGTGCTTTAAATTGTGTTTCGTTGTCAGTGATGATGGCGTAGGGTAGACCGTACCTGCATATAAGATTTTTCCAAGTGAAACTTTCCACCTTACTAGTAGTTATCTTTCGAAGTGGCTTTGCCTCGATCCACTTAGTGAAGTAATCCATGGCTACTAGCATAAACTTAACCATCCCAGGAGCTTTAGGAAACGGTCCCAAGATGTCCATGCCCCACATAGCAAAGGGCCAAGGAAAAGAGATGGTATGAAGGTTATCAGGGGGAATCCGTGGGATATCCGCAAATTCCTGACACCTTTTGCACCTGCGTGCAAAGTTGCAAGCATCCGTCCTGAGTGTTGGCCAGTAGTATCCTGCCCGTACTACCTTGGTGGCTGAAGATCGTCCCCCTGTATGAAGTCCGCATATTCCTTCATGAAGTTCTCTTAGGACGTAGTCGGCCTGCGATTTGTCCAGACACTTGAGTAAAGGTGCTGTCAACCTTCTTTTGAATAACTCATTGTCAATGATGACATAGTAGCTAGCTTTCCGCTTCAGTCGTCGGGCCTCATTTTCATCTGCTGGAAGTATTCCCCTTAGGAGAAAGTCTCTATAAGGGGTCATCCAAGTGGGCTCCTGTATTTCAATGGCCATTACCACTGAGGTGTCAATGGTGGGTTTCTGGAGTGCTTCCTGGGTGATTGTCTTGAGGTGCCCGGTCTTCTTGATGTTAGCCAACTTGGACAACAAGTCTACCCGAGTGTTATTCTCTCGATGTATGTGATACATCTCAAAACACTCGAAGCTATCGATAAGTGTTTTAGCCAGATGATAATACTGGAGGAGTATAACTTCCTTGGTCTGGTATTTGTCTGCTATCTGTCCTTGGACGAGCTGCGAGTCAGAGTAGCATCTCAGGTAACGAGCCCCGACTTCCTTAGCTAGTTTGAGTCCTGCAATAAGCGCCTCGTACTCGACTTGATTGTTGGAAGCCTTGAAGTTTAGCTTAAGGGCTTGTTCTAGTGAGATGTTGCCAGGTCCTTCAAGTATGATGCCTGCTCCGCTCCCCTGTAAATTGGATGTTTCGTCCACATAAAGGTTCCACCAGTCTGGGGTGGATTCCTCTTTCCCAACAAATTCCACTAGGAAATCTGCCATGAATTGCGCCTTTATGGAACCGCATGGTTCATATCGAATGTCAAATTCTGACAGTTCGATTGACCATGCTACCATTCGGCTTGTCAGTTCTGGTTTCCTCAGTACCTGTTTAATGGGATAATTAGTTTTAACTATTACCTGGTGACTTTGGAAGTATTGTTGGAGGCGTCTGGCTGAGGTGACTAATGTCAAAGCTATCTTCTCGATCATTTGATAGCGCTTCTCGGCATCATGTAGCATGTGGCTGGTGAAATAAATAGGGAGTTGGTGCTTCCCTTCTTCTTGGACGAGTGCTAAGCTGACGGCGTCGTCTGTTGCAGAGAGGTATAAGAGCAATGGTGCATTCTGCCGAGGCCGACTCAAGACATGTGGTGCAACAATTGTCTTTTTGAACGCCATGAAAGCCTGTTCATAGGTGTCATCCCAGAGGAGTGGCGTTGTCTTGGTGAGCAACCTATAAAAGGGTTTTGCTTTCTTTGCGAGCTTCGGGAGGAATCCGGACAACACAGCTAGTCTTCCATTCAGCTTTTGAACTTCATTGACACTGGTTGGGCTGCGCATTTGCCATATTGTTGAGCATTTGTCCGGTTTAGCTTCAATCCCTCGGTGTGTAATCATGAAACTAAGGAATTTGCCGCCACCCACTCCGAATGTGCACTTCTCAGGATTAAGACGCATGTTATATTTCTGAATCTCCTTGAATACCTCTTCTAGATCCACTATATGCTAGGCTACACTCTGAGATTTGACAACCATATCATCCACATAAACCTCAACGTTGCGTCCGATTTGCTTTCTGAATACACGGTCCATCAATCGCTGGTAGGTGGCCCCTGCATTTTTGAGACCAAAGGGCATGACACTGTAACAGTAGTTGACGTCTTCAGTGATGAAGGCAGACTTCTCTTCATCCAGAGCATGCATTCTGATTTGATTATAACCAGAATATGCGTCTAGGAAGATTAGGATGTGGAACCCAGACGCCCCATCACAAGTCTGTCAATAGTTGCTATATCTCAGACTGTTCCTATCCTTGTTTAGCAGATGTTGCAGAGCAATAATTTGTAAACTTTCAACATAATGAGTTCTCCATGCTTCATACTTAAGCTAGAACAATTTTATGCTACTCTATCTATACATTCAACGGTCTTTTTTAGTTATTTGTTTAATAAATCATATTAATTAATGAAACTTTTAATAGAAAATTAATTTTAAATGCACATTTATTATTATTATTATTAAGTGTGTTTGATTTACTATTGAATTAAAAGTTACGAATTTGTATTTTTCATAAAATGTCTATGTTTGTTCAAACTAACATTAAATTAAACACATTGTAAATAATGTGAGAAGAATAATGAGTTTAAATGGCGGGATTAAAGAATGTTGAATTTGCAAATTCTTTCATTGTAACAAAAGTATAAAAATTTGGGTACTTTATTCACCCAACATAACATAAAGAAATTTTAGACTACTTCTTTTTAGTTGTTTTTTTATTAATAAATTATATTAATTTATTAGTAAAATATTTAATAGAAATGAGTTTTAAATACACATTTATGATTAAATGTTGAGGGAAGGACAATGAATTATAATGTGTCATACGAATTTAAGTATGCACATTCATTAGTTATATTCTTATATATTGAGTGAGGTTGTTTAAGTTTATTTTTTTTAACAAAGTGTTTGTTTAAAAATAAATAATTTTATGTTTATTTCAAAAATAAATGTTATCTATTTATTAATAAATTATTAATCTGAATGATATTAGATTTAATATCTTTAAACAGTTTATTAAAAGGAATTATTCAAAATATTTATTTTAAAATTATTTTTTAAGTTTAAATAAATTCACTCTTTATATATCTATTAATTTTTAATTATAAGTACCTTTTTAAGGATAAGTAGAAGTATTTTTTATTATGATTGTTCAGTACTGACCAAGGTTTAATAAAAAATAAACTTCTTTTATATTATTTAAAAAAAATAAAATCTAGCATGGAGTTTTTAAAAACGAGAGTGTAGATTGTGGGAATGATTCTTAAGGAGCATGAGCATGTGGGGGTGTTAATATTTGACTGATTCTGGAAAAATGCACGATTTCTGCTTCACGATTCCATACGGTTTGATGTTAGTGGGTGGTGGACTCTTTGCATACATAACCAAAGGTAGCATCGCTTCTCTCGCCGGAGGCGCCGGCTCCGGCTTGCTTCTCATCATCGCCGGTTATCTCAGTCTCAATGCCTTCGGCAAACGAAAAAACTCTTACCTCGCTCTCTTTCTCGAGACCGGTATCCTATTTCTCTTTTTCCTTTCATTATTCTTTTTATTTGGCTTCGTCGCGTGTGTTTGTTGACTTGTTCTCGATTCTGGATCTGAAACCAGTTGTGTGCTAGAATTCCTGATTTTATTATTTTGTTGAAATGGATTTGGATTCTCTCTGTCTCTCTTAGGATGTCATGATGATATTTGGATGACTAATTCTATTTTCTCCTGATATAATGCAGCTCAAGTATCGACTTATGAACATGTTAAGAGCATATGTTGTTTTAACTTGTGGGAGAAGTCTGGTCAATTTTATTTTACCCTCTGGATTTGTTTGTGTTTTTTCAAAAGTTTATCTAAACTCCACCTAAATGCTTTTTGGGTTTCAAAGGTATTGAATGATGGTGCTTTTTCATTTACTACTTTCTATTAAAAGGAAGGGGATTGGTTAGATTAGGTTAGGTTAAGATGGTGTCTACCCGAGGGAGGGAAAGTGATACATAGATGTGAAACAACACTGTGCACAATATTGAATGCCACGGAAGCATCAATAGATACATAGATATATTGGGTGCATGGTTTTCAAATTTCCATTGCTTATCAGACTTGGATCTTGCCCCATACAGTTTTGTCATTAATATAGTTGATGCAGTGGAACGTGGTTTGTCCTATAAGGCTATAACTAGAGCTTTTTGTTGTAGCTTCGAATATAAGCCCACCTATTAGAATATAATGATAAATATAAAATATCAAAGGAGGGGAAGTGTTTATAACAAATATTGTTCAATTGAAAGTAAAATTTTATGGCAGATTTTTTATTTATTTAAAATGCTTATGAATATAACAAGTTTATTACCATTAAGTTAATGACTTGCATTGCTCCTACTTAGTATGCACAGAAACTTTTCTAATCTGTATACTGTAAAACAGTTTGTGCAGCCATATTAACTTGGGTCATGGGGCAGCGATATTTGGAAACATCCAAGATTATGCCTGCTGGTCTTGTTGCAGGAATCAGGTAATCAAAGGATTGATTAGAAGTACCCAAACTCTTTGTAAACATAGTTTTACTGTCAGAGTTGTAAGCACTAAATTTAAACTTCAGGTTTTAATTGTTGGATAAGTTGTTAGTTTGTAGATTATAAATCCATGAACATATCTTTTTTAAAAGTAAATGCATCCATGAAAGTTCTTTAAACTCTTTTTAAACGATCAAGGCTTCATCATTCCCATTTATTTTCAGAATAAAATAAATATTTTTATGTGCTATTATCTGAACTTGTTTTCTGGTGTTTAACTTGCCATTGCTGATTTGAAAATCTCTATATATGTTCCAAATTTGAAGTCAAGAATCAAGCACTGACAGCCATTACTTAGTGTATGTTTTGCGACTTTGTCCAATTTCTACACATCTGTCACCAAGAACTATTGTAATAACATATTTTTCTTGCTTATTTATCTTAATGGTGTTTGTACTTAGTGTATGCATATGTAGACATTTATGTAGGGGTGTTTGTTATTTCCAAAATGTTGGTTATGTATGTGCATTTCCCTAATAGAGCAATGTATGTTGTTTGTATATGGAGTTAAGACATTTGTCCATCTTTTTCTTGCAGTGCTCTCATGACTCTGTTTTATCTCTACAAATTAGCAACTGGTGGCAATCATCTCCCCACCAAGGCTGAGTGATGACATAATGATATATCATATATTTGCTTACTATAATACAGATATGTTAGCTGACCTGCATGCCTTAGAGTGTTAAGATATATCATTTTACTCTTTAGTGATTTCAAAGTATGGAACAAAAGATAGTTGTTGTTGCCGTTGTCTTTATACATGTAGGAGCATGTAGGAGAATTGGGCCAGTCCTCCATCACTCTCTTAGCAGATCTTTTTATTTTCTCCTTTCCTTTTTCTCTTAGCATACCTTATTCACTGAGGTTGCTTAAATGCAAAACTGGCTCTTATTTGTTGCATACTTGACAAACTCGAAGGAATTTCCAAATGATATGTATCAAGCCTTGTTATACGAGTCTGGTCAACAAATTTACATTTCTTGGCGAGTCTACTTGTGAAATATGAAATATATTACATTATCAACAACTAGATTAGGTTCTGACGTGTGCCTCCTAGGAACTAAATTATGTTTTGACTTATTGCATTAGCCAATACTTTGTGTGCTTATCTAACCATGAAACTTGTGAGATGAAAAAATTCTTTAAAATATAATTTGTTCGTGGGTTTGGGCTTTGCTTTTGTAAAATCATTTTTAAAAATTGTGTTTTGAAAAAAAAAGAAGATAAAGTTCTATTTGGTGACACTGTTTTAAAACAGTTTTTAAAGTTATCAAACAAAATAATAATTAAATGAAAAAAAGTTGTTAAGGTTTTTTTCCATTAAAAATACTTTTCTGTTTTTTAAATAATTGATATAAGACACATCATCAAATAATTTTTGTGTTTTCAAAATTAGAAACTGTTTTTAAAATATTATCAAATAAGTTCTTTAAGTTTTAAAAAAATAAAAGGAGAATAGATTTCTCACTCTCTCCCCACTTTCTTTCTTCCGTTCCGAGTTTAGCCAATTCCCTCTTATTTTCTTCCCCTTTCAATTTTTTTTTTTCATTTTTGCTTTGATTTTATTCTTTCTAACCTCCCCTTTTAAAATTTTAGAAAATCAATTTGAGTTCCTTTTATTTTGTTCTCCACCTACACAACTTTGAGATTGTTTTAAAAAATTTTAGAAAATTTTAGATTTTTTTTTTTATTACATGATATCTTTGTGGTATATCACGACAATAGTTTTTGGTATGTTTTCATTTTCAGGAAAGATATAGTTAGAGATTTGAGTTCAAAACTAAATTTTATTATAAAAATATTTTAAGAGCATCTTCAAATAACGACATGGGTTAAAATAGATCTCAGAAGTTATCACACAATTTTATATTTCTTTAAAACGGATCTTATAAGTTTTCTCAATGACTTTTAATGGTTAATTATTAATTCTTAAATAAGAACGATTCTTACATGTTGCATCATCATCCTCTTCCAATGATGAACTCAATTAAAAACAATTTAAGACTTTAAGAACCCACCTAAAAACTACTGCTGGAGATGCTCTCAAAGCCTTTTTGAAGTTGTTACTTGTTTGTCCTAAGATTCAATGAGGATTACCTCTCTTAGGATTCTAGACTAGTCTTGACAGGGATTAGTTGGTACTTCTTTGTTTTAAGTGGATAGTAATTATAGTGATGTACATTTAATATATTTATTTATTCATTTAATTATTTTGTATCTCATTATTGTCTAATATCATTTTCTTGGGAAAATAAGACTTTGTATTATTTTCTAAGATTGAAAAAGTTTTAATGAATAAGAGAGAAAATTAAAACACCAATCACATTTTAATATTTCATAAAGAAATTTGCTCTATTATTTTGATGCTCCTCTGACTGCTGTCGATTCATCCCAAGGGAATTTTACGGTAGCAGATTCCCATCTCCGAATTTTGTTTGCTTCCTCCAAATAAAATATTATAATTCATCGAGACTGAAAGATTATTTATGTAAACTCTATTTTCTAAGCTAATATTAGCAAAGATTAATGATTATGAAATGCCGAGGCACAGTGGAGTGGGCTCAAATGAGTTTTTGGTCCACAACAAAAACAGCCAACCCTGTTGTTTTTGTTTGATTCCACTTTACGTCACATCTCGATACTAATAATTTATAAATCTATGCGATCCTTTTCTTGGCATCATTGGGAAATAATACTTCTTAATGATCTCTATCCTTCAAAAGAAATAAATCTCTTTATCTCGTGTTCTCAGTTGCAAGATTATTTATGCACACACAAAATAAATAAATAAATAGTGAAGGCAAAAGAAATCCTTCCTGAACAGATATACATATGGGACAAAGAAGAATCAAACCAATTAACTTAGAAAATACTATGCCTTATATTCCATCTTCTGCACAATCATACAGCTAACTAGGTGACAGCAATTTGATTTTTTTTTTTTTTTTTTTGTGTGTACATAATATAATAGTTAGTAACACATGCTACATTACAACACATTAGACCAATAATAACATCTGGTATTCTCTCTTCCCTAAGATAACATTTGGACACTCCAATGAGAGATCAAAGAAAAAGGACAAGCCTTCTTACAAAATCCTCACATAAATACTCTCATAAGAGCATTGCTATCTCGAGAACCTGAAAAAAAGAAAAAAACTTGAAGCATGAGTCTTCTTTTGTTGAGTTTCCTTTTGATCATCCCAATCCTTCTTCTGCTTAGAAGAAAAAGAAAACCATCCAAAAGGGTCCCTCCAGGTTCACTTGGAATACCTGTTGTTGGCCAAAGCCTTGGCCTTCTTCGAGCTATGCGTGCCAACACCGCAGAAAAATGGGTTCAAGAGAGAATCAACAAGTATGGTCCCATTTCAAAGCTAAGCCTCTTTGGAAAACCAACAGTTTTAATCCATGGACAGGCTGCAAATAAGTTTATATTCTCCGGTGGCGATAACGCGATTGCTAACCAGCAAACACAGTCCATCAAAATGATCCTAGGTGACCGGACCTTGCTGGAATTGACTGGTGAAGATCACAGCCGAGTCAGAGGTGCAATTGTCCCATTCTTGAAGCCAGAATCCTTGAAGAAATATGTGGGAAAAATGGATGAAGAAGTTAGGAAGCACCTTGAGATGCATTGGCAGGGGAAACAGCAGGTCAAGGTATGTACTATGCTGTTACAACTTACAACCCAATATGTGTTACATTAAACAAGGTTAAACTATTCACTTGGTCCATTAGTTGTTTTCCATTTTAAGTTTTAGTTCCTGCATGATAAAATAGTAAATTTTAGTCCCTGAATAGTTTTTTGTGATGATTTATCACTGCCAGAAAGTTTTCAGTTTGAGAAAAAAATCATCCAAACAAATCCACAAAGATGATGGTTTGGTTTGGTTTTGGGTTTGGATTTGAGCCCCCCTATTTTATTTTTATTTTTCTTGTAGGTATTGCCCCTGATGAAGACTCTCACATTCAACATAATTTGCTCTCTTCTGTTTGGTGTTGAGCGTGGAAAACAAAGAGATCAATTCCTGGATTTCTTCCAAGAGATGATAGAAGGAATGTGGTCAGTACCAATCAACGTGCCCTTCACACGCTACAACCGCAGCCTTAGAGCAAGTGCAAGAATCCAGAACATGTTGAAGGAGATTGTGCAAAAGAAGAAGATTGAACTCAAGCAAAATGCGGCATCTGCACGCCAAGACTTGATCAGTTTCTTGTTAGGCATGGTTGATGAAGATGGCAAACAAGTTATTAGCGAGAAGGAAATCTTTGACAACATTAAGCTTGTCATGGTTGCTGGACATGACACTTCGTCCGCTCTGATCACTTTCATCATCCGACTCTTAGCCAACGAACCTGCTATCTATGCAGCAGTTCTTCAAGGTATGCATCAACAAAGTGTGTGTGTGTGTGTGAAAGCGTAGGAAGAACAAATTTTTGTTACTTCTATAGTACCTACTCCTTTGACAGTTATCACTCTTAATTAAATACTTTTTATTTAAAATAGGAAAAAGAATTATACATGTCAAATGTCATGATTTTTCACACTGAACAAAGAAATTAAACTCTTTGGCTAGAATAAATAGCATATTTACTGATAGTCTAAGTTTTTACATTATCATCTAATTATAGATTACCATGTAATAAATTTGTTAATTTTTATAACATGATAGTGCATAGAAATTAAACTCATTTGGTTACGAGGTTACAGAACAGGAAGAGATAGCAAAAGGCAAGCTCTCAGGAGAGGAACTGACATGGGAAGACCTTTCAAAGATGAAGTACACCTGGAGAGTAGCAATGGAAACTCTTAGAATGTTTCCTCCTATTTTTGGTGGCTTCAGAAAGGCAGCAACAGATATTGAATATGATGGATACCTCATACCCAAAGGGTGGCAGGTAAGTGAAACTCTAGTGTTTTCTTGTACCCATGACATTGGAGCGGAGTATCAATTAGTTTTGCTGATGACTAATCTCCATCGGAAAACCTGATTGACCACTTTTAGGGAGTCTATGCTCCCAAATATGTTTTTTTCCATCCACAAGGCTCGAATCCGATACCTTACTTAAGGGAATCGAGTCCAGTACCACTTAGACCAACATCTTGTTGGTAACTCTGGTGTTTATCATTGTGAACTTCTTTCCATGCAATCATGTTACTGATTAAGACCTTTCTACATTTTTTTTAGATTTTCTGGGTCACAGCAATGACACACATGGACAAAAACATTTTCCCAGAGCCATCAAAGATTGATCCTAGTAGATTTGAAAACCAAGCATGTGTCCCACCCTACTGTTTCGTTCCATTTGGAGGGGGAGCAAGAATATGTCCAGGGTATGAGTTTTCCAGGCTTGAAACTCTTGTTGCAATTCATTACCTTGTGACACGGTTCAGTTGGAAGATATGTTCAGACAATTTCTTCAGTAGGGATCCAATGCCAGCACCAACTCAAGGGCTACTAGTTCAGATTTGGCCAAGGAAACTTTCTTAATGGTCATTTCAATAACTGCTGATCTTCTAATCAATACAATGTACCAAAAATAAGTCAATTTTATGATCAGCTTACGACTATATTAGCTTATTTTGTGTTCAAACTGTAAAATAACTTATAGTTAAAATCGTACTGGGAGGACTTTTGGGGGGAAATAAAGTTTCTCTAAAATGAAACAAATTCAAGCATGCACTTACACTACATAGAAAACACGATGAACACACCTATTAGTTTTCCTAGAAAACACGATGGAATCAAACTTCCTAATCCCTATTAATAAAAAACAAACCGTTACCATTTACCGATAAAAAAATTACATATTGACATGATTATTTTTTTGGTAGCGTTATTGACATGATTATACAAGAGTCGCAACCAACCATGTAAGAAAAAAATGCATTTGGGTGGTTCTTTTTTTTTTTTTTGGGGGGGGGGGGGGGGGGGGGGGGTTGGAAAAAAAATATTTAACAATTCATATTTTGATTAATCATTTGAGTGATTCATTGTTTTTACTTTTTAGGGGAAAAAATTACATTGAAGCCATATATGTTCGAACTAGATGCCTTTCTACTAAAATTAAACTTTAGCAAATACCCTCGAGTGTATCCCATGTAACGCCAAAACTATTTAAGAGTGTGCAAAACGGTGCACTTGAATGGCCATGCAAGATTAATTCTGTTGCAGCCACCAAATATATATATATATATATATATATATATATATATAATTCAATGTTTATGCAATGAGGATATAAAATAATTATATATTATTATTATTTAATTATACATACTGAGTCGTGATGGATGATTATGTAAAATATGAGTTAAATAATCATGTACTGAGACGGTGTAAAATAATTTTACAGCATCATTCAATCATAAATTATAATTGATATAACTTTTAAAATAATTACAATAAAAATAAATAATTTTCCCATATATGATAAGTTGTAATTGAATGATGATATAAAATTTTCTTTCCTATCAATGTATAACATTCTATATATATATATATATATATATATATATATTAAAAAAATAGAAAAGTTACCCGAGTTTAATTCCAAGTTACATATGGTTATACCGGTGATATATTTGTATTGCGCTGCTAGTTAATCTATATGCAGATGTCTTATGTTCTGTAAATGGGTAAAGCAGGCAACACTGTAACAAACTTTACATAGAGTGCTGAATTGGTGTAAACAACGAAATTGCTACTTTCACAATTTTAGTAGAATTTTGAAGTTCTCAATTCAAATTTACCAAACCCATTTTAGAGAAAAAAAATAAGTAAGACTTGCAAAATATTTTACACGACACTTATTCAAGTTAATTTTGCATGAAGTAGATATATTCAAGTCCCTTATATTTACACTAAGTTGAATCTGGCTACATAGATAACCAAAATTACATGAATGTCTAATATAAGTTGTAAGAATAAATATATACACAATATCGAATTATTTGAATAATTTTTTTAAATTAAATGGATACAAACAATAATTCATTTGGAATCTCCTAAGAGATCCAAATCTAGAAGACCAAAAAATCTGGTCACACGCAATCAGCCCTCCGATTGGAGGAAAAAAAATTGAAGACCGCTAGCAATTCTGGGGTCTGGAGTACTTTGGAGGAAGAGATGGACATCTTTCATTCATATGAGGATATGGTTGCATGGTGTTGTATCCAGGTAAATCCATTCGATACTTGCCTTTAATTTGACAATAAGGAAGCTTCACCGTGTCTCCATCATTGCACCATTTTGGCAAGCGAGTAGAATTGTTCTCAAAAAAATTTAGGATGTAAGCATCTTTTATCTGCATTTATTGCACAAAAATAAGTCCATATATTTTTGATTTCTAAAATCACTAAATTAATATATATGGTGAAATGATATCAATCCTGCTCAACAAGCTATATTAACTTGTAAATTTACTTATATAGTGTTTGGTTGGAGGGAGGGAGGAAGAGGATTTTTATAGAAATCTGTACAACCATGATAAGAAATTATATATGCTCAATCATTCGTATAAATTGTGTACGATGAAATTCAAAAATCACTATAATATTGCAAGCAATCCAAAAGACCAAACTTCCCAGCAAACTCACCGTAAACTCTGTTACTTGAACAGAACTAGCAACTGGATCAAACAGCCCTGCCTCCTTGTACATCTCAAGTATAAAAGCAATGCAAGACGTTGACTTCCCATCACTGTAGATCCAATCATCCTGTTCGGGAATTGTCAGTAGTTCATCAAAAGATGATCCACGCTTTTCAACTTCTACTAAAACTTCTGGAAGGTCAAGTCCCTGTAGAAACACAAAAAGGCTACATGGTTCACTTTTTTTCACTAATGTGGAATTACATTATCAAAAGGCAGTTATAAAAGAAAGAGACGCCCCATCTGTGCAATTTCTGATTGCTTACTAATCTATGCAATAGATCACATCACAGGCATCTTATGACTGCTAGACAATTGACGACATTGATTCAATTTACTATCATAAGCCCAAAATGTTTAGTATCATATATGTGTGTGTGTAGACATCCATTCACCAACTTGAGGGGGAGTGTTGTAGTCCCACATTGATGGCATTATTATATATTTGTAACATGTGAATAATTCGCGTAGCTGTGAGTAATATTTAAATTCCTAGTTTCCAAATTTGAGAGGTTGCAGCATTAAAATTATAATACATTTTCTGATCAAGAAATAATTATTTCTCCTTTTTCAAGTGTGTGTGTGTGTAACTGTATTAGAGCAAGACACAACATTGCTGCATACTTTAGTTCCAAGTCGTTTGTTCAAGGCTTCATTCCACATATTTGCTGCATATTCAGGTTGAAGTTGACTCCAAATTGTCATAACGCAAGCAACCTGCAGAGCAACAAAGTAAATGCTCAAAAGTCTCATTCATAAAGCATTAAGCTATGTAGCATGTGGCTAAAACAAAAAAGACGGAAAGGGCAGAAGATAGAGATAACACACAATCAATAACTGATACCACATTCTGTGAACTTATTCATCACTTTTTTAATTTTTTATGTGAAAGAACATTTTCTTCTATAGCAGTGGCCTTCCTGGGTGGCAGACAGCAAGTGTACATATACCAGCTTATGGTACTGTAATTCAAGCAAAATTTTATACTATTCAAACAACTTACGTAGAAAGCTCATATTGAATTTTTGCAAGATCAAAATCATGGTTTATTTAATTCTCTGTTTGAAATCATTCATACAATTTATAGAAAATTGTAGGTAAAAAATGCTCAAGCATGGCATAACAGTGCAAAAACTCAAGATGGTTGAATCTAATGTTAACAGAGATGTATTGAAATTTAAGCAGAACAACTGATTAAATTAATACCACATTAGCATCCAAGGGGGGTGGATAGTTTTCATTTAAAGTGTCTATCCAACTGAAGATCATGTTATGGTAACCATATGGTTTTCCTGCCATGCTCAGTGCATATTCCCATGCAGCAGTCTCATTAAACCTGGCACGCAAAGCAGGGCGCAATGGAAGCAGAGCAATATGGGGATTGGAATCATCTTTATTCAGTTCAAAGTCCCACCACTCTTCCCATGGTATCACAGCTATTATATCTTCTCCCTGCAAACAAAAGGTGAGGAAGAAAATAAAATGCTAGCAACTTGACCCCAAATGCCGCTGCAGAGTTGACAAACCACTATATCATTTCTCAAACAATCAAACTACCATGGTGAATTATTTGTCATAAAAGAAAATCTATGTATGTTAACATGATATAAAATATAAAATATTAATGAAATTATCAAGAAATTACTATGAACATGGTAGTTAAATTGACATTCAAATCATGAATCGAAAGGCCTATTTTCCAAATTGCAAATTGAACTGTACGATTAATAATAAAACATAACATATACAACTAAAAGGGACATAAAAGCACAAATTCATTATAAAACATAAATCTAGGAGTATTTTAACATAAATAAACATATCAAAAGTCAAAACATACATGTGTGTGTATTAGCATTTTGATGTCAAATGGCTAACAAAGTGACATATAAGCTTCAAAACAAAAAAAAAAAAAAACCAAATCTTAACAGCCATAAGGAGAAAAAACCAGTAGCTGCTCAAATTCAGCAGTATGACCACCCTAAATAAGAGGGAACCACAAAGCTTTTGGGAGAGGTAAAGAAGAGTAGAAGACAAGAAGAATGAGTAGAAAACATGAAAAGGAGACAATGGGCTGCCCAGTGATTGATTAGAGGGAAAGAATTGGCCAATTCCCTCTCATTTTCACTAATTTTTCGGGGGGGGGGGGGGGGGGGGAATAACAATTTTAGGGTTCTTCAAAACCGGGTCTTGCATGACCCAAACCACTTTGGTGTGTGGCCACTTGCACCAAAATCACATGATTCATGTGCAACCTACAATTCCTATGTGATTCCTGCTATCCATGGGGCGATTCAAGCACCAAAATGATTCACTCAAGGATTTGAGTCACCAACCGCTCGAATCGAATCATATGTCTTCGTATCGTGAATTGTATGATACTGATAAAGGTCCTATGAAATATAATAAATCATGCACAGAACCAATAGATATAGTGCAACTTAAATATTTTACCTTTTCATTTTCATGTCCAGACTCTCCAACCCAAAGCTTCCCATTGGAGTCCCTTAGGCAAACAGCAGTGTGGCCAGCATAAGCTCCACTAACCCACTTCTCTAGAGTCTCAAAAGCACCCCACCGACCTCGAATTTTCGAAACGGCAAGGAAATCTCCAGAATGAATGTCATCAGCACTGACATTTGTAACCCAAGGCTGAGGGCGCACTTCAAAAGAAGCTCCCATATGTTTCTCCAAAAACTTAATATTGGAATTCTCCCCCCATCCAGTATTTGTAAATAGAGGGAAGACCTCCCAAAGTGCTTGAAGCGTCCCCAACATCCCAGCTTGCAAGAGGAAAATTGATAACCCGTGGTTTTTTACCTGATTGCAAAGAGGGTAAGGATCTCCAAAACAAAAATGTGTGTTTCAAGTATCGACAACCTCTCTACTTAGTGACAGTATACAGAAGAAAGATGGTCACTTACATACTCGTACTCAGCTTTCCCTTCCCATTCTTTGATCTCAAGCGTATGCTCCCGGGCCAGGAAATAATAATCCCATGTTACGCGATAAGGGGTGGCAAAAATATAAAGATCCATGCATGTCCAACTGTGAGCATTGCTAACCTAGATAAGCACATAGATAATAATCAATCAGTTTCCGCTGAATCCCAAAACCATACATACACAGAGAGCGAGGGAGGGAAAAAAATACAATTATAGAACTGCATAGACTAAACCATTATAGAACTGCATAGACTAATAATGACTAGGAAAATACTAAACATACACCCAACTTCTCTTCCATCTCACTTCTATCCCATTTTTCTTTCTATTTCTCTTTTCATTTTCCATTGCATCATTTGTCATATCCATCAGTTTCTCTCTCTCTCTAGTTTTTCAATCTCTTTCTCTCTTCCTTCCACCCATACACCAAAAATGGGGTGTTCGAGTTTCACTACTCTAATGACCAAGAGAAATGATACTTGAACCACCATTTATTTTAAACACCCCATCAACACATCTCATTTATCTTTATTTCTCTCTTCCTATCACATCATAAACCTCATTATACCTATGTTTTTTCCTCTCTTTTTTTTTCTCTCTCTAGGTAATGAATAGGTTCTTGGGTGTTCATCAAACATTTTCCAATGATTAATACAAAATACCGAGCGACATCAAATCCACTTAATCTCCTATAATAATGTAATACAAGCTAGGTGACCGCCAAAGGCAGATTTCTGAACCTTTTAAATTACAACACGTCCAACCAAAATCCACCAAATTACAACTCAATCACAAAACATAATCTATGGCATTCCAATATTAAGAAAACACTCTTAAGTCTTAATCACACCTACTCCCTAAGCAATTTTTTTAAAGTAAAAAAACTACTACGAAATATGTCATGAATATGACCAATTTCCGTTAACCACTCGGTATAAAGATTTCATCAAACGATGTTGATCTAGTCCTTCACCGATTAGTAATATAAAATAAAAGTTCATTACAACAAGAATAACTTAGCATAAAATTTGATTTTTTTTTTTCAACAAAAAGAAGTGACCTAGATTCCCAACACTTGAGAAGGAAGCGACCTTTAGGTGAAGGGTTCCACCGCCAAATTGAGTGCCGCTCTTGTTGTGAAGCACCATCCAGGCTTTGTTCTCGTAGAAGCAGGCACCTTTCCACTTGAGATTGTCGTCCGGCGAAGAGGCGGCGCCGACGAAGACGGGGAGGAGATCCACCGCGCTGTGGAGGCGATTGAGG
Organism: Glycine tomentella; assembly: GCA_007407185.1. Taxonomy (NCBI): domain Eukaryota; kingdom Viridiplantae; phylum Streptophyta; class Magnoliopsida; order Fabales; family Fabaceae; genus Glycine; species Glycine tomentella. The sequence goes on along the minus strand of PYAF01005412.1, from coordinate 644,782 downwards.
ATGGGCCACGACAACTGTTTGGGAAGCAGAGGAAGCAAGTCTCGCGGGTGAAACGGCGATTTCAGGGCCCATACTTGAACGGACACTGATACCAGGAGGAGCAGCAGAAGCCACGCTATCTTCATCTTCGCCGTGGCACGATGGAAGAAAGGATAAGAAACTCTTTTGAATGTTTCGAGAGTCAACTTTGCTTACTTCGCATTTGCTCCTCCTCCATTTTGTTTGGCATACAATTACAAATCATTGGAATTTTTTCGTCATTATCTTAATTAAAATTGAAAGTTTGTAAAAATGAATAAATAAATAATTTTTTTTACGTAATAATATTATGCAAAAAAAAAAAAGATATGTCCTAATACTAGATTTTTACACTATACTTCAATCATACTTTTGATACCTTAACTGAGATTAGCTAAGGCAATATTATTCCTTTTTATCTAAAAATCTTAAGTTCAAAGTTAGGCAGATTGATTCTGAGTGTGCTCTTAACTTCATAAAATATGGAGTGGATGAAAAGAGAAATATAAGATTGACTAGTAATTAATTAAGAAAGAATGGAAAGAGAAGAAAATTATGAATTTAATATTTTCTGTTAATAAAATCTAACAGATTAATCATTAATATTTGCATATATAAAAAAAATATCCTAAGGGAAAAGAACCAAAGTTGTTGATGCGCTTGCTAAGTAAGGTGTTCAACGAAAAGTTCAATAATTTGTTTAAATTTATTTGTTGAAATAAATGTTTATTTTAATAAAATAAAAAACTTTTTGTTTATTTAATGTGTTTGTTTGTACTGCTTATGCCTAAAAAACACTTTTTTACTTATCTTAATAAGTAAATCATATTTACTTCTTAAAAAATGCTTATTTTAATTTTAAATTTTTTTTTTAAAGAAATTCACTGCATGTTAAGTCTAAGTTAATAGCAGATGCTATCGGAGTCTTGTTCCTTATACATTCGACGTTTTTTCTATCTTTTGTTTGTCCTACTGCATTAAAAAAATTAGGGTTAATAAAATGGATTGCACCCGTGGGTCCAATCTTTTATGACCTTTTTTATCTGTCAATTCCCTTTTACCCTTTTGACTTTCCAAAATATATTTGGGTGAAACAGTTGGGATTTTCAACCTGTCAATCCTCTTTAATCCTTTTGACTTTCCAAAATATAGGTTGAGAATAAAATGAGCCGACGTGAAATTAATTTTTTATTGAAAATTTACTATTTATTTTGATATTTTATACAATTTTTAATTATTTTATTTTTCATCTAAATAAATTATTATTCAAAATTAAAATAATATATTCAATTTTTTTAGTTAGTAGTTATTATTTAATATTTTAAAAGATAAAATTAATTAAAATCTGAATCTATCTCCGGATAAAAAGTAACATTTATATTTTAGTTTTTTATTTATTTAAACTAGGTTTCCATAAGTTACAAATAATGTTCAACAACCCTATTTAATAACCATAATTTTTTTAAAATTATAAATAGAATATTTAGGATTTATTCGAAGCTTCAGGTTTGGCATATTCCGTTTATGCCATTTTGTATCTGTTGATTGAATCCTGCTCCTATGTTGGCTAATCGTGCAAGGAACATATTTTTCTTAGCAACAATGTCGTGACAAGTTTGGCAAGTAGACGGAAAAACGAAAAAGTTTGGAAAACCACGTCATCCAATAAGATTCAAAAAAAAAAAAATATTCGTGGGCTTTGGTGATTACTGATTATACAAAATCTTCAATCAAACAAAAAACAGCACCCTGCAAGAAAGAATGGTAATAATTAATATAATATGTAATATAATAATTAAAAATCAGAGTCATGGCCCCTAGGTCTTAGTTTGAGCTTTTCGATTGTTGAGATTAGAGCGACATCTCCCGATCTACTTGGTTCTAGGTTATTTTCGGTTTAGTTGTCTCCAAGTAGATTGTTTCTTCAATTCATAGAAATATTTACCATATTGTGAGATCATTTCTTAGACAACATCATATCCCCATTTAATTGTTGTAACAAAAAACAATATATACACACATTGCAATGATCACAACATGTTAGACATAAACACAATGAAATGAAAAAGAGTGAAGGAAAACTATGCTCATATGAGCATTGAAAGGAGGATAAAGAGAAAAGGGTTAGGGACGGATTTAGGGGGGCCTCCCTCATACTTCTTTATATATAACATGTTACTCTACTTCTTCCCCCATTTGCCTCTTTAATTCTTTCTATATGATCTTATTCTCACGCTGCACCTTCAATATTATATTCTGAGATATTTAAAAAATGATTTATTACACAATTTATATCCCTTTTTTACTCTTAATTTTTGTATTTATTAATAATGATGATATATAATTCAATTTATGAATATTACTAAACATTATATATATATATATATTACTACATTAAAATTTTATTATTTTTATCATTCCTTAAAAATAAGGGTGTTTTCTGATATAGCTTTAATTATTATATCTATTCAATATAATATATAATTAGTTTTATAATATTATTAAATACAATAAACAAAATATATATTTATTAAATATATGAACTTTTATATAAATTTATGTATATTAAAAACATTTTAATTTAAAAGTAATTATTACTAAATTTAATGGATATATATATATATATATATATATATATATATATATATATATATATATATATACACCATATGGTAGAGCCAACTCCTATATTATCGGAGATGGGCACTTCCTATATTCACATTTGTAGAGCCAACTCCTGCACATAAAACAAATGAACTAATTAAGTAGAAAAATTGTTAGGTTCCGTTAGCTTTTATTCTCATCCGCAAGATTAATCACCCAACAACCATAAATATACTACTGCAGAGGAATTACTCCACTGGAGAGGATCTGGATCCCTGAAAGATGTGTGTACCTGTGCGTCGCAGGCGAGTTTATACGTCTTATTTGTAAATATATAAGTAGTTGACAAAAAATTGAAAACCAATGGAGATAAACTCACACTACACATCTTATTTTACCCATGAAACTGAATTTGCCTAAGAAAAATATATACTTGTCATATACAACTCCTACATGATATGACACAAAAGGAAGATGCCTTTAATGATAAATGGGAATGGCTATATATATATATATATATATATATATATATATATATATATATATTGCTTTTCCAAATGGTAAAAAATTGACTACTACATATTTGAAGAATCTTTTAGCCTTACTTTAGTTTACCCTGCCAATACAACAAGCAGTACCACACACAAACTGGGCTGAAAACTGCCATTATTTTTGAATGGAAAACAAAAAATATGAAAATGGCTACTGTAGTGAGCTTGTACATAGAAATAATGGACATTTATTTCTTGCATTTCCACTATTACATCTTACATCATACATTATTTTGAAAAGTACATTTCAAATTCTAAATTTATATTATGAAATGAATTTTTTGGAATATAATATGTGTATGATACACTAGTGGAAAGACAAGATACAATAGCCAAAATAATGATTTCATGTGTGCATTCAATTTAATTTATTTTGGAATAATTATTTTTAATCTATTTTAAGATTTTTAAATAATTATTTCTCAAAATTAATCTCTAAACTAATTAAACATGCGCTCAACATTGTATATGTTTAGTGCATACCCAAACATATTATTTTATTCGACGTTACATTAACGCTAGCTGTCACGTTTTTTTTTTTTTTTTTAAATCAATTTCCAGAGTGTTTTATTTTGTGGTGATTTAAGAAAATTATGGTGTCTTATCACGTTTTTAAGGCTACCACAATTTTTTCTACACGATTTACCACGTTTCCAAACAACACTTCATTTAACATAAAATTTTGTAGTGCATCTATGAATATATATACAAGCCAACTCCTGAATATATGCCATGACCTACGTACATAGATGATCAAGCGTTTTTAATTTAATTTCAGTTCATTAATTATCATTCTTCTCTCCAAGCAAAAGCAACATCATGATGAGCTTCAAAGCTCTTACACTATGGTGCATTTGGCTGAATTTGTTTCATTCATCATTAGGAGCTGTACCGAGGTACTACAAGTTTGATGTGGAGTACGTACACATGATCGACAAACCAGATTGCATGGCACGGTTTGTCATGGGAATCAATGGCCAAAAAACTTGCTGTTTATTTGAAATTCTTTTATTTTGTGTCGCGTCACAAAAGTTTTTTTAATAATTAGCCAGGCCTTCTTAATGCATATATTTTACAGTTTAAAAAAATACTCGTAACAACCAAGTATTTACTTATTGTATAATAGAAAACTTTATCCTGTGACTTAAAATGAGCACGCCATAAGATCGAGATTCAAGTGAATAAAATATCCCACCTCAATGTGGAGAAGTGTGTGTCAAATTTCAATGGCAAGACTACAGCTATAAGATAAGTCACCCTATCCATACCTTTGCTTTTCTGGGGGAGGAAGGGGGGGTGTTGATATGGTTTTTGTGGGTAGTGGCCCATTGAAGCAATGGGAAGATGTTCGCAATACAAAATTGTATAGTTCTCTAAGCATTGTGGGTAATGTTACTCTTCCAAATTTGTACAAGTTTGTAGCTAGCACAGATAGGATGATTCAAAAGTTATGATAACTAAGACTCATCCGACTGCATGAAGTTATATTCTTTACCTTTAAAGTATTAAACGTTATAAATTTATGCAAAGCTTTTATTATTATTATTATGATATGATTAAAATTGGGATGACACCTATTGTACATACTAGATAAGATTAGAAATGAATACATGAGAGAAAAAATTGGGATAGCACAGATCTTTTTTAAAGGGGTATAATCTTGCCTAAGCCAGGTGGCTTGTACATCAGTTGAGAAGATTTGTAAGAACTCTAAGGTGATTAAATTTGATGGAGTATAGTCCTATCATTTGAGGTAGAAAGATACTTAAAAAGATAAAAAGATGACGACTTCTAGCTTTCTACAATTCAGAAAATCTTTCATAGTGCAATATTATTAATAACCGTTAGATTAATTTATAGTGTATATTTTTATATATCATGGAATCTCTGCATCTGAACTAGGCTCCTTTTCTCAGTTCTCCCTTTTCGGTGCCGCTCCCATTGAGCAATGTCGACGAAGACGATTTCCGGTGGCGGTGCTATTTTCTTTTTCTCTTTTCCTTTTCTTCTTCCACTCCCTTCTCCCTTTCCTCTTTTGCATGTTGGGTCTGCTTTCTGTTTTGCAGGTGATCATCATCGGGTCTTCTTTCCCACAATCCAAACCACCACCGTCATACACATGACCATGGCACCGGAACCGTGTCATTGTTTTTGATTTAGGTCAACACACAATGGTGGTGTTGATGTGAGCGTCGTTGCCGTGTTAGGACCAAACAAGAAAAAGGAAACGGAGAAGAGAGAGAAGAGGAACGACGCCGCATTCAGCAAATAGAAATCACCATTAGTTCCGACGATTCACCCTCAGTTCGACGTGGTGCGTGATGGCGGTTGCTGCCGGTGATAGTTGGAAGATGAATAATTTGATATGATGAGTATACGATATAACTTTGTATGTTAGATGAATCCAATGCTTATTAATAATGTTACACCGTCCAAGACTTTCTCATCTGTGTGACACGTTAGAAGTCGTCTAAAAAGATATATAAGTGAAACAATTAAGGAGAATAGTCCAATCATTAGAGGTCAAAAGAGTGAAAAGATATATAAGTGAAACAGTTAAGAAAAATTTATAAGATCAATGATTTATTTATAAAGTATAAACCATAGAATCTTATGAGATTCATGTAGCCAGCTCACCTATTAGAAAAAGGCTTAGTTGTTGTAATACATATTAAAATTGAGTTATTGAATATTTGACTGGATTAGTATTCTTGTTTTATACTTAAATAAATGGATATGATCCCTGGGCAAGTGCATTGAATTATATGATACAAAGGAGTCAGAGTTTCTTGTTGCAGAAAGATATTGAACTTTGGTATTTTATGGTGATTCAACTGAAAAAATTAGACACATTTTATTAGTTAAATTAGTGTCTCAAATATGTAGACATTGTTAGGATTAGTGTATTTGAAGTATTGTCCACTTAAGTTGTTTGATTTTGTTTTTAAAAGATATTGTTGGAAAATTGAGGGTGTTAAATATTTGATAGATTTACATCAATAAATTATGAGCAACCATATAAATGAATTAGACATCATATTTTAACTCAAAACCTTAAAACTCAGGTTTATGAATATTTTCCTCATTTATATAGTGCTCAACTTAACTTTACTTCACATTTATACTTTAACATATACATCGGTGGATTAAGAGAAAAAAGAGTATAAATGATTCATGAACATGAATCTAAATCATGTGAGACCTTCTACTACCGAAATAATACCCATTGCTTAGTTTTTTTTATCTTTCTTTTTGATTTACCAGTTAGGTATTTTGATTTACCAGTTAGGTATTTAGCTAGCCTTGTGTAATACAGATGCTACTGAAAATCAATCTATTATAACAAAAGTACGTAGTCTTCTCTGATCCACAATTTAGAGTTTAATTGATAAAATATACAAGTGAGCATTATATTCAACGGTAAGATAAAGAGATTACAGTTTCTCAGGAAAAAGTCCAAGTGCTAATCTTATTAAAACCTAATGGCTTAATCTCATTGTAAAACAATTAAATCTAAGAAAAGTCAAGTCCCTGGCAGAGATTAATTAGAAGGTATACATGACTAATTGGGGCCATATTTTTTCTAATTCAGTGTGAGCATAGTCGTCTCACGGCAAATTGAGATCATTTTCGTTGGGGTAATAATTGGATACCTTGTATCATTATTATATATATGTTATTTTTGAAGGCTCCTATTTTACTTAGCATTACACTTTTCAGAAGTATTTTCGTTCCGGTTCATATTCCTAAATCATTTATTTAATTATGTTTTGGGCTTATATACATGTGTGTATGCGTGGCAAATAGATGTCCACAGTCCACCAACTGTTCCACATTTAAGCTCCACGTAGTGCTATATTTTAGGACAGAAGTTGATGTTCATATATAGATGAAGGCTATGATCGCATTTCCTTTTTTGATTGGTTTTGGTTTACTACTATATGGTATGGTCCCCCATAATTTGCACTTATTCTTAACGGTTACCATTCAATTTAATTGTACATAAAGACATTATTCAATACAGTTTGAGGCAGGTGAAGGATTCCTAAAAAAAGTTGCCATGTTAATGACAGACCTCAAAATTTATCACGATGGCTTTTGTGTATGATTTAATTCAATTTTTCCCCATTATAATGTCCTGATCCCGTAGCATTTACAGCTTCTGTTTCAGTAGGTGATCTAAATACCTAGAAACTTTAATTAGGGCAAGCTTTCACTAATCTAAGAACAGATTGCTGAACCTATCTTCTAATTATTGTCGATTTTAGATCCTTTAATTTAATTGGAGCTAGCTAGGTTTTATTGCTTTTGGTTAAATCAGTTCAAATCAAAGGATTTTTTTTTTGGCGAACAGTTCAAATCAAAAGATTAAGCTTTTGGTTATGAATAATAATGGGGAAAAATCATTGCAACCCTTGTTGGTAAAGAGTCGTATGAAAGAAGGCAAAATGAGCAAATATTATCTTTAATTTAATTTAGTTTTTGAAAGAAATTTTGAATTGATACTTGTAAAAGAAGAAATAAAATAAATTAATGAGGTAAAATGAGTTGTTTTTTTTATAAAAATTAAAATTACTTATACTTTAATTTCTTTAAAAACATTCTAATTTATTTTCTTTTAATACTTATAAACTTAGAAATTCAGCATTTCTGTCTCAAAAAACTTGTGGCAAGATATTACGTACATTAATTGAAAAGCTCTTCTAAGTTAAAAATTAACTTAAACTAGATGTTTTTGATCAACAATTGTGAATGTATTTTATTATCTAAGGGGGGTTTATTGAGATTTCAAATGATTTTAAAAGATTTTTTTATTTAATTAGGATTTTTAAATGATATAAATAAATCTTGTGATATTCAATTAAGACTTTTAAGATTTTTTAAAGAGGGCAAAAAAATCCGATGGTATTTAATTAAAATTTTTTATCGTATAAAAAGTATTTTGGTATTCAAAAATATACAAATTTCAATGATTGTATTTTAAAAAAGATTTCCATAGATTTCATCATACTTTTTAGTATAAAACATTTATCAAACAATATTATTCAAATTCTTGAGATTTTGTTATATTTTTTTCTTTTTTATTCTATTGGTTACCCGACTTTCTTTTTTATTTTCATCAAACTTATATGTTTAATATTCTTCAAGATGCATGTGTCATATATGTTTATTCTTTTGAAATAAAAAAATGTTAAATATACTCATTCCTTATGCATTTTTTGTTTATTTTTAAAATTAAATTAATGTTTGTCTTATGTGCTAAGATTAACCGTATTTTTCTTATTTTGACTATGTCTGTCGCAATATTTTTGTCATTGTCGCATTTAATTTCGTTTTCCATATAACTCACTAACCATCCTATAAATTTTCTACTCTCACCACTCCTTTCTAATATATGCTTATTATTGTACCTCATTTAAATATGTCATTGGATTTATGATGAAATAATTGTAGTAATTAAAAAAAATTAGAAAACCAACGTATAATTTTAAATATATTGTTCAAATCGAAAAGTGAGAATGAGAAAATGCTCCTGTAAGAAGGGTATAGGAGGACATAAAACTAAAATCAAATTAGCTATTAAAAGATTAAAAAATTACATTGATTTTATTTTTTTTATCCAAACCTTATCGTTTCTTATTACTTCTTTCGCTAACTCTTGTAATTTTGAATATGTTTTTAAAAATTCACATAATTCTTTCAAATCTTATAGTTCTATAAAGTCTTTTCAAATCCTTTAAATCATTATAATATAAATAAAATAATAAAGGGATTAAAGTTTCTCATGCTACATGATATAAGTTTTTCTCCTATACATCAAAACTACGTAGTTTTGGGTTAAATTTTTTTTTCTTCTTTTTAATAAAAAAAACACAATCAAAATTTGAATATAAAATTATAAACTAACTTATCCTTAAAATTTAATCCAAAACTACGTATGATGTATAAGAGAAAATCTTATTTTATGTATCATGAGAAACTTTAATCCCTGATATAAATCTATTAAAATTCATATTATCATAAAAGTCTTGTAAAGAAATATGATAAATCATAATATTTCTACGTCATCTTTAAAATCCAAAGACTTTTTTATACTAAAATATTCTTTTAAAATCCTAATTCAATAAATCCCATAAATTACATTTCTTCACTTTAGAGAAACCTTTAAATTTTATCGTTGGATAAACATTACAATGCAAAAGAAGATAGAGATTTTACTAAGTTCTTTCAAAGTTTGACTGCTAGAAAAACACAGAGGAAACGAATTCAACAACAATAAAGAACAAACTAATTTAAGAGTAATTAACAGGTAGCAAAGGTATATACAAAGATGAACGCAAGTGACTTGGTGAAATTGGCAATAGCAGGTTATTAGCCAAACCACATATTTACTTTTTTAAATTTAATTTCTGACATATTATTAATATTTATAGGAAGTAATCACAATCGAACATCATCTCTTTGTTTATTTTAGTTTATTTGGAAGAGAAAGATTTTGAGGAGAATGAAGGAGGAGAGAACTTATTGCTGCTCTTCATCATTTATCTCTTCTCTCATTTATGTTTTCCCCCCCAAATCTGAACAGAGAATAAATGTAAGTAAATACCTCGTCTAACAGGAATTAGAATCACATTGCTTCTTTTTTTTTTTTTGGAATAAGTAGTCCCAAAATGACGTGCTTAGCAAAATATAACTTCAAATTTCGACATATCACATGTTTAATAGTATATCATATTTTTTCCAAATAGTTTAATTTTTATTTTGTACTATAAGTTTTAAATAGAATATGTACTCTGGGATCTGTGATTTTTACTACAACATCAACTTTGATTGGACTTTTAGTTTTCCTGATTGTAAGATTGGTTTTTTATTTGTTCCTTGTCTTTGGAACGTGTACATAGTGAGTCCTTTTTTTTTTTCCTTTTAATTTTAATAATCTTTGAAGGATCAGCATAATAACACACTAATCTTCACAAGACTAAAAAGAGGGTTTGCTATTTTTTTCTCCTCTTTTTCTCAACCTTCTAGTAAAGTTAGAGATATATTTTTTTGTTTAATAAGAGTACCAAAAAAAATCATTTAATCAAACAGAGAAAATTCCTTATATATTTTTTGGTATAAAGTAGGAATAAAAATATTTAGATGATGGAAAATAATAATTTAATTGTGATATACTAGATATAATATTCCACTATCCAAAAAAAACTTATAATATTCCACCTAAGCACCATTAAATACATTGGTACATTAATGAACATTTAAATAAAGGCCCAAAATTTAAAAGAAAAATAAAATTGATGTCTCATCAAATCATTTAAGTGAGTTTATTATCATTCAAAAAGTTTAAAGAAGTATAATATATATCATACACAAAATTAGGAACACGCTTAATTAAACAGAATATAACTGAGGTAGGTGGGAAGGATACAAAGTAGATATAAGCTGTCCATATAAAATAGTTGTCATAATTTATACTTGACTGGTTTCATAAAGGAGTGATCCTCCATTTTGGTTGGCATAATAAAGTGCAACCCAAGAGAGAACACTTAATGAAATCCTATATTGAGGAACTTTAGATAATGATATTAAAGATGAGTGACTCCCTAACGGTCATTTTTGGATTAGCATATTTGACAAAGCCATCATTTCTTTCCTAACTATGGCCTTTGAATAACAATGAAGGAAAACAAACCATGCCATATTGGAAAGTTTCTGTGAAGCTAGAACTCAGGATCAATTTGGTTTCTACTGGGTCAATTTTTCAATGAAAAGCTTCCTAAATTGATTTTAAGCCGCTTCTGGAGGGTCTAAGATTACATGCATTGGATCATTGGCTAACATTTTTGCATGCTTAGAGACACATGTGAAAAAAAAAAAACAGATGCATGAATTTTGCAATTGTAAATGTGGGTTTGGTTAGATCAAATATTTAGGAGTGGAAGATGAGTTTCTTTTCATGTTGCACGTCACAAGAGAAGATAGACAAGAACCCATTGAAAAGGAGCAGTAAGAACTACCATCACGCAAAAGCTCTGCCATCGTTAGCCAACATGTGTTTTAAATCTGGTATTTTTCCTAGCTCCAATGCTAATTTTCTCATTGTGTCGATTTTCAGGCCAACATTTTTTAATTTAATGTCTCATATCTAGAATTTAATGTTGTTTCCGCTACAAATTATTTTCCTCTAGCACAATCTTAACATGAGATCCTAAAATTGAAATCTATGAAAGGTTTGCACCATCACAATAGGCTTCATCAACTTTGTTAGTGTTTATCAATTATTATGAAGCCACAACGATGTGAAATGCTGCAGTACATACAAATCCTGTGCATCTCTTTAGGTTCCCTTCTTAGTTTAATACTTAGCTGTTCTTAGCTTCTTGATTACATGTTTAGAAGCAATTTGGGACACCAAGTTCTTACAGATTATGTACCAATGAGGTCTTCACATTGAGAACAGGATTCAAACTCACATCCTTGTGAAATATTAGTCTTATCCTTACCAATTAGGGTATCATAAACCTAAGGATCTCTTGCTCTCTACCTCAATAGTTGTGTCTCAATTGTCAAACTCTAGAGTTTTGACAATAGATTGCTAAGCTAAAGGTGAAAGTGGTCTTATAGTGCCCTATATAGTGAATGGATTTCAGGCTTCTCAGACATTTTTTTCTCCAATGATGAATACCAATGCTTAAGACTCGAACAAATTTATCTTGTAGGTACCAGCAAACGGAAGTACATAGAAGAAGAAATAGCAAAAATTGGGAATGGGAATATTACCTCTCAGACTTTTTCGTATCACGAGCTATGTGTTGCAACTCGGAACTTTCACCCTGACAATATGATTGGTGAAGGAGGCTTTGGAAGGGTATACAAAGGACGCCTCAAAAACATAAATCAGGTATAACTTCAACTCACATCTATTTGATTATTATGCTAAGAATAAACTTCTAAATGCTGTGTTACTTTCATGCAGGTTGTTGCTGTGAAGAAACTTAATAGGAATGGATTCCAAGGAAACAGGGAATTTCTTGTAGAGGTTTTGATTTTGAGTCTCTTGCATCACCCTAACCTTGTCAATTTGGTAGGGTATTGCGCAGACGGTGAGCAAAGGATTTTGGTATACGAGTACATGGCGAATGGCTCTTTAGAAGATCACCTTCTTGGTAAGTAAATGCTTCTTACACCATGTCTTCTAATGCAATACATCACGGATAAAAATGAGAGTAACATCCAATTTGAGTATCAAACTTGAATAAATGCAATAAACTATGTGTAGTCTGTAGTGGCAGTGTGACCATATGAGCACATTGGATCATCATTGTTATTACTTATTAGTTACAACATAAATAAAACTTGCATACATATGGTTTTAAGTAGATTATGTTTTATCTTTCCATTTGTGTGTGAGAAACCAAATATATCTGTAAGACTGGCGCCATGGAAGTTCCCCTTTTCAAAACATTACCCTAGTGTTTTTTTTTTTTTTTTTTGTGATAAGCATGTTAAATGTTATCTGACCAACAACAAAAGAAAAATGATTGTCAGAACTACCTCCGGACAGAAAGCCTTTGGATTGGCGTACAAGAATGAACATTGCAGCAGGTGCAGCAAAAGGACTTGAATATTTACATGAAGTCGCAAATCCGCCTGTGATATACCGTGATTTCAAAGCATCAAACATACTATTAGATGAAAACTTCAATCCAAAGCTCTCTGATTTTGGACTTGCAAAGCTTGGTCCAACTGGTGATAAAACTCATGTATCTACCAGGGTGATGGGAACTTATGGATATTGTGCACCTGAGTATGCCTCAACAGGTCAATTGACTACAAAATCAGATATATATAGCTTTGGAGTAGTGTTTCTAGAGATTATCACAGGAAGAAGAGCAATTGATCAGTCAAGACCATCTGAAGAGCAAAACTTAGTCACTTGGGTATGTCATGAATCTTTTATTATGTGCCTAAAATCATATTTCTCTGGCATAAAATTTCTGGATTTATAATCTAATCCAAGGGTAAAATGTGTCACAAGTCCCTTAATTTTTGTCAGAGGTTTTAGTCCCTATATTTTAAAATAATAATTTTGGTTACCATTTGTATTTTATATAATTGGTGAATTTCGTCTCTGACTCTAGTAACATATGTTCTCAAAGAGAGATAATTATAAAAAGTACAAAGATCAAAATCATGGTTTTTAAAATATAGATACTATCACTAATTTTGATCGAAAATTGAGGGACCTAAAACACAGTTTACCCTTTAATCAATATGAAAACTAGTCCAAAAATTTAAGCTCAGACCAATAATATGCACAAATGTTCAGCAATTGACATTCATAATGTTTCTTCTTTTCAGGCACAACCCCTATTTAAAGACAGGAGGAAATTTTCATCAATGGCTGATCCACTGCTGAAAGGGAACTACCCAACAAAGGGTCTACACCAAGCCCTAGCAGTTGCAGCAATGTGTATTCTGGAGGAAGCTGATACCAGACCTTTGATTAGTGACGTAGTTACAGCTCTTGATGTTTTAGCAAAGAGGCATATACAAGTGGGAAGACAACAACGTTCAAAAGATTCTTTTTTAGAGCATGGGGAATGCAGTTGACAAAACGAACCTGAAAACAGTTGAGGATAACACAAAAGGACAATGAATGAAAAAGCAGCTGCTAATGAAGTTTGAGAATCATTCTATAAAATTTCATCATGATGGCACTTGGTATCATTATGAAAATCATAAGAATTACATATTTATGTATGTTCAGGATTTATTGATTAGTAGTATTAGATATTGATTATAGAATGACAAGATTGTTAATTACCAGATTCGTAATTGCCTACTCTTTGAGATTCTCTAATCTATACTGTTACATGGGGCAATACACTTGTAATGTCTGAAAATTCACCCATTTCAGGATACAGCGTAATGAAGGGTTGAATGAAGATGGCGTAGGGCTCTATGATGCTCTGATAATTATATAGATTGTATTTTGATAATTTAATATTAAAAAGGAAATTTCAGTAAATTTTAAATTATTTTGTTTGTTTTATTTCTTATCCATCAAATAATATATAATATAAAAAAAAATTATCTTGTAACTTCATCTGTGTTTTTTATTTATTTATGAAAAGATGAAAATTTATAACAACTCACGCTTATTTCTTCTTCTTATGTTATATCCATTAAAAGTAAGTGAAAAATAATTATTACAATAAAGTGGTACAATTAAAAAAAAACATAAAATGAGTTTTATAAGTTTTCCTACATTCATATGTTTTATGTATTTTTATTTTAAATTTTTTAACATTGAGATAATGAAAAATATATTGAAATATAACAATTTATTTTAACATCTTTTGATGAAATAATTTATTGAAAAACACAATCAATTCTTTCAATTAAATTTTATTAAAAAATATGCAAAAATAAACATTACATAAACAAAACAACATTGAAAATAAATAATATAGAGTACACAACAGTTTAGGAATATGTTACATAATTCAATATTTTTCTCAAATTATGTCATATAGTATCTTATAATCTTTTTTATTCGTCAACTCAGATGTATTTATAAATTTATAAATAGGACCTTTTTTTACAGCACTTCAAATCTTTTCCTTTTCATGCATTTTATCGTCATATTTTTTAGTTTTGGAACATTTTATTGATTCATTAAATGTATTCTGTTCCTAAATTTTTTTTAAATAATACTTAATTCAACATTTTACCACCCAAATTTTTTTGCATTTTTATTATCTTATTTTTTAATTTTTGTGTATTTTACTGATTCATTAAATGTAAACAAAGTGTTGATGTGTTCCTAAAATATGACATTTTTTTTTCAAAACAATGTTGTTTTGTTAGAAACATTATGATAAAATGTGAAAAAAAAAATGAATAGTAAAGTGTGTGAAAATTGAAAACATGATAATAAAATGCTAAAAAAATTGGGTGATAAAATTTATGAAATAAGGATAGTTTGAGTGATAAGTTATGTAATTAAGCTTTAAAAAATAAAACAACCTTATTTGTTAACCAAACAACATCGTTTCATTTTTTTACTTTTTTAAGGACACATTAGCATACCATTACACATTTAAATGACATGTAAAATGCACAAAAAATGAAAAGTGTAATGGTAAAATGTATAAAAAAATTAAATGATTAGTGAAGATGTTATAATTAAATTTATTTTTTTAGAGTTACATGATTAAAAATCAATGGAGATGTGTAAAATGGGCTAACCTAACCAAATCCATCATCAACTAGTCCAAAAAATGGATTAAATTGAGTTCAAAATCTCATTTCAATTCAATCCTAGTGTGGATTGCTAGTTGAATTGACCCATCAAAATAAATAAAAAAAAATGATAGAAAAATATTATAAAAAGTAGATGATAATGTTACAATTACCAAAATGGTATCTTACAAAATTGACTTGAAATAATTGCTATAAATTATATAAATCCAATCAAATCCATTTCTTTTTCTTTTTAGCCTTTCCATTTTTAGTTAATATAATTTATACATGATCGACATATATAGTTCTACATGAACAACAAGATCGGCACAATTATTAAGCCACCATTTATACATGGTTGATATCGACACCATCAACACAACTAAAATCGTCCATGGTATCGAGAGTACACATGGTTGACATCGACACGACCGATATGACTAAAACTGTCCATGGAATTGATAGTACACATGATCGATATCTACAAGATTAAAGTTGTCCATGGTATCAATAGTGCACATGATTGGCCTTTACATGATTAAATCTATCAATGATATAAACATTACTTTTGAACAATGTTCGATTATCAAATTAACGAAGAACTTAGAACTTAGGGAATTTTAAACAAGTTGTATTTCTTCCAATGGGAAATGCATGAAACAATATTTCAATATGATCTTAACTTATATTTGTCGAATCTTGAAAACAGAGTATTTGTTAACTTAGTCAATTTATCATGTTTGTCTAAGCCTGGAAATCAACCGAATGTTCATTTGAGAAATAATTTGTCTAGCTAGTAAGTTTCATATTCTTATGACGAGTCAAATAAAAAAGATTGAACGTTGTGATTTTAACTTAACTAATTTTACATTTCTTTTGAGGAATCATCAACTACAATATGAGTTAATACCTATGGTCTTAAATTAGCCAAATTTATATTCTATTCATGTTAGATCGACATATGTATGAGCAAACAATTGTTATTTTAACTTAGACAATTTTATATTTTATTTGAGCTTACTACTTCAAGTTTTTTCATACTTATGCATTCGAGGCTCATGAAGAATGTTTATCTCTCATGTGGAATGTCAATCGACCTTACTATTTCAAGTCTCTTTGTATTTATGCACTCGATGATGTGGATTTGTATCTTTTTTGATTGAATGTTAATTGACCTTATTATTTCAAATTTTTTCATATTTATGCACTCGAGATTAAGAGATTGTGTATCTTTCTAGTAGAATGTCAATCATCCTGATTTTCAAGTCTCTTTGTGTTTAAACACTTGAGACTGGTGAGTTATATCTCATTAGATTCTTATTAGATCAACCAATCTAAAGTTAATTGACTTAACGTTAAACGTTGAACAATTCAAATATAATGTTATAAAACCTAATACTAGAGCTAAAAAAGAGAACAGACTTAAATATTAAACGATTCAACCCAAATATGACATTATATAGCCTTTATCATACCAAATTGCACAGCGACCATCCTTATGTTATGCCTCCGCCCCCGAGACTGGCATCCTAGCCTTCCAATCATAAGATTAGGTGGCAATTAAATATTTAACCCCTTATGTTTATTTACGGTTTTTTTTATACGTATTTTATATTAATGGCCAGGGTTTTTTCAAATACTTTGTCTCCTTACAGATATAGATATATATTTAAGTAGCTGGCTCCTAATCTGTTTAACTGTGGAGGGAGCAGGAGCACTAGGAGGTGATTTCTGCCTCAATGGAGGTCTCTGCTTTAAGGCCACACTGCCCTTTATGCCGCCGCTGCTTCTCAAGTCCTTTCTCTCTTTCTTCCCTTTTACCTTCTCAGCCTCTCCAACGGTTTACCCTTCTTCCTTTCTCTTTATTTCACTTCAAAGTTCATGTCTTTTGCTGCTTCTGACCTTACCCATCTCTTTAATGTCTGAAGAATTTGCATCTTTTCCATCTGGGTATCCTACTTTTTGCTTAAGAAATTAATGTTTTTATGTTGCACAGTAAAATATGCTGATTGTTGTTTCTTTTAGTCTTGACTTCAATGGGTCATTGTGCCTTGCTGTTCTTTACTGCTTTGAAAGGTTGAGACTAGTTTGACTATTTAAATTTTACTTGTATTGTAACTGCTATGGCAATTTGTTGATTATAAAACCTGAAATAGGTTATTAGGGGTGCTACCCTGGGATTAACTTTTGTTAGTATTGATGTTGTGGGATTAGAGTGATGAAAATATGTATTTTCTTTTTGTACCACGCATGCCTAGATGGAGCTTTTTGTTAGCTAGTGCTTGGCTACATAAAATGCTGTTACATTTCATTTATTGGAACCTTTGTTTTTGTTGCATGATGTGAATTGCAGAAGAAAAATGCAGTCATTCCAAATTTCATACAATGGTCTCCGAAATAGCACTGTGCTTAGAAATTATGTACAATCTAGAGCAGATTTCTCATGCTCTCTGAATGGGACATCTGCGGGGTTAAATAAATACAATGGTGCGAGGTATAAGCGTAATTTTCTGTGCAAGAGTCCAGTTTGCATTTCATCTATGAAAATTTCAAATGCATCAACTAGCACGTTGGAGGAAATGACAGAGGAGGAAGAGCTGAACACTTTGCGTTCAGTGGGCATGGCTGCTTGCAACAATGAATTTTCCGCAACCACTTTAAGAAAAAAATTGTCCGGTGGTGATTGTAGAGGCTGGACTATGGCAAAAGATAAGTTAACTGAAAATAAAAAGGAAATGAATGGCTCAAATAAATTTGAGAGGGAAAATGGCAGTTTTTGTGCATCTAATGGAATTGCTTCCATTGCTCAGAAACAGGCTGTTCCTAAGAATGGGGATAGCATTATTGTACTGCAGGATCCTGGTGCACATGTCCCATCTTCTGTTAACTATTCTGTATTAAACAATTCAAAGGTGTTAACGGATTCTGAAAAGGTGATTCACCCGTATAACGGATCTTCTTTGGGGATTGGTAAAGAGAAAGTCATTGTTGTCAATGGTGATCATGGTTTGGATGGAACTGCAAAGGATTCAACTAATGCAACACTTACTAAACAGGCATGTGGTACCGACCAATCAAAGCTCCGGGATAGGCTTTGTAGTATCTATGATGATATTCTGGTTGTTGATAATATTCGTCTTGCAGAGGAAGTTTCTAAGATGCTTACAACAAAGTACCGGCATCTTATTTATGCATGTGATACTGAGGTATAATTCTTTTTACTGTATTTGCTTGTATTATGGTTACTCCGTATCACAAGAGTCTATATAGCTAGATTATCTCCTCTCTTGCTTCTGTGCATGTGTGTCTGTTTGTGTACTTTGGACATGAATTCAACTAATTTGTATTTGTGTAAAGTATATTATCTGCTGATTTTATTGTCTTCAAAGGTAGCCAAGATAGATGTCAAACAAGAAACTCCTGTAGATCATGGGGAGATAACATGCTTCAGCATTTATTGTGGTCCAGAAGCTGATTTTGGAGGTGGAAAGTCTTGTATCTGGGTAGATGTTCTTGATGGTGGAGGCAAAGAGATTTTAGAAAAATTTGCTGAATTTTTTAGTGACTCTTCCATCAAGAAGGTGATCTTTTCTTCTTCTATCCCTTCTATGTTCTTAATCCTATTACTCACCAGTCACCTCAACATTCAGCACCTCTTGAGTCTTAATTCTATGCTTGCTACTGTATGAAAGATACCTTACTAGTTAGGTTATATGACAAACAGCTACTATCTGTTCTGAAATTAACCTCGGGTAATCTAAAAGTTTAGTGTCATATTATACAGAGACATATCGATTTTTACTGTGTGTGCAGTGGTATATTCAATTTTGCAATAATATGCTAGAAATAGGTTGCAACTTGCAATCCTAGTGTTAAGTTAATGTGTACCTGATTTAGGATAGTTGGTGCATGGTTTTATTGTATACAACAGCAAAGTTTTCGTCTAATGATAGAAGTGAAATAGCATGATTTGTTATTCTATTCTATTTTATTTTATTTGTGTAGTTGTTAGATATTCTTATCTTGTAGTAATGAAAAATTAAATCTATCTTTTATAAAATCATATTGGCATTAAATTCCTGGGTTTGTCTATGCTCATGACCAGGGATTACAATCCATATTTGAAATAACCGAGTCACTGGTGCAATCTGTAGGTCTGGCATAATTATAGCTTTGACTGTCATGTTATAGAGAATTATGGATTCAAAGTTTCTGGATTTCATGCTGATACAATGCACATGGCACGATTATGGGATTCTTCAAGACATTTGGATGGGGGTTATTCTCTTGAAGGACTTACTGGTGACAGAAGGGTCATGTCTAGGGCTCAGCTGAACCATGAAAAGGATTTGATTGGTAAGGTGTCAATGAAAACTATATTTCGTAAGAAAAAATTGAAAAAGGATGGATCTGAGGGTAAAACAAGTATCATTGCTCCTGTTGAAGAGTTACAGAGAGATGAACGTATACCTTGGATATGCTATTCTGCCTTAGATGCTAGCAGCACTTTGAAGCTGTATGAGAGCCTAAAGAGCCATCTTTCAGACATGGCCTGGAAATTTGATGGCGTGCCAGTTTATGGGAAAACCATGTATGATTTCTACAATGAATATTGGCGACCATTTGGTGAGCTTCTAGTCATGATGGAATCTGAGGGAATGCTAGTTGATCGGGCTTATCTTGAAAGCATAGAAAAGGTGGCCAAAGCAGAGCAAGAGGTAGCTGTTAATAGATTTCGCAAATGGGCCACTAGGTATTGTCCTGATGCCCAGTATATGAATGTGGGAAGTGATTCACAGTTGCGCCAGCTGCTTTTTGGTGGCATTGTGAACAGGTGCGCATTGTTTAAATCTTACGTGTAACATTTATTTCAATCTTAATAAATTAATTATTTGCTACTCAAAGCCTGAAATATTTATCATATGCATGAATGATGGTATTACTGCTGGTACCTACCTTGATATCTATGAACTTTTGTGTTTACAACAAAGTAGCTGAAGGATATAGATGGAGGTAAAACTTTCATTTTCACTTGTCACATTCTTCATTACAGAAAGGACTCCAGTCAGACACTTCCAACTGAACGAATATTCAAAGTTCCCAATGTTGATAATGTGATTGAAGAAGGCAAGAAGGCTCCAAAAAAATTTCGTGATATAAAGTTGACGAGCCTAGGTTATAACCTGGAGACTGAGATGTACACAGCAACTGGTTGGCCGTCAGTTAGCGGTGATGCTTTAAAGGCCCTGGCTGGAAGTATTTCCGCTGATTATGACTTTTTTGATGAGGATTGTAACCTGGATCTCGATGATGAAGATGAAAATCCTTCTCAAAGTCAAGTTGCACCTGTAAAAATTGATAAATCTACATATGGGACAGCCTATTCAGCTTTTCCAACAGAGGAAGAAGGGAGAGATGCTTGCCATGCAATTGCTGCTTTATGTCAAGTCTGTTCAATCAACTCTTTGATCTCCAACTTCATCCTTCCCCTGCAGGTATTTTTTATTGTTTGGTTTGCAATATGAACTTTCTTGAGCTTGATTGGAATCTCTTTTATTTTGAAACTAGTATACAAGCTTTCATACAATACATATTGTCTGTAATAAATTGATGATATTTTCTATTTTTTCCCTAAAAAGGATATTTTTAGACTTATAATTATTATATAAACATCAGCCGATGAGATGCTTGACAACTCATACCTTGATCTTTTAAAATACTCATTGGAGAAGGTCAATACTAAGTCCTCCCACTGCTTGGCTATGGCAACAGAAATTATTTCCTTATCTGAGTTTAAGCTAATTTTTTGGATGCTTATTGTGCCGCACTGCCACCACTTACATTTTAGAACTTTTAGTAAATATTTGTATTTTTACACTGAAGCTCTTTATATGTACTCTATAATAGCTGCAGTTTCTCTTTCTCAGGGACATAATATATCAGGAAAAGATCTCCGTGTTCATTGTTCCTTAAATATCAACACAGAGACTGGACGCTTGTCAGCAAGAAGGCCAAATCTGCAGGTTATTCTAATTAGATTTATCAGAATTTTCTAATGATTTTGATTAGGAATTTTCATTTTAATAGTAGTCGTTGTGAACTTGAAATTTTTTAAGTACTATACTTTTGAGATTTGACCATTAACCTTCATCTGTGTGCTTGCATGTTCACTAATTGGTGTCATACACTTTCATTGATGCTAAACTCTTGGTAGATGGTTTGATCATTTTGCTTTTCTCTAAAATGTAGTTTCTCCTTTTAGCAGGGTTTCTTCCTATTATATATATAAGTCCCTTTTGGACCTCCACTCTATCTTTTTGCTGCTGTTTTTCTTAACTAAATTTTGGCAAAAAATATCAGCAGAAGGTGAAATAGGTCTTTGGATTATTTGTGTTTCTAACCTGAATTATTCTTGTGAGGTAGCGTGTTAAAAATATAGAACCCTTTTTAGGCCTTCATCTATCAAATGTCTCAAGGTCAAGAGTCAGTTCTTGACATCTCTGCTCAAATGTACATTCTTTTGTATTCATTTATTCCTAGTTAAAAATATCTGATTAAAATTAGTTTTTTTTTGGACTAATCACAACCTTGCTAATTGCTATACACATTTATCTAATTATTTAATGTTTACTTGATCTTGATGCCTTTTCTGTTACTTTATTACAATTATTTGGAGCCTAAATTTGGACTGCACAATGCATCTCATTCATTTTCAATTTGTATTTTTACATTCACATACGGGTAATACATCTACTAGATTTAATCAGACTTTGAAATAATATAGAACCTAACACATACACTTCATGAATTAGAATCAACCTGCTCTGGAAAAGGACCGATACAAAATCCGTCAAGCATTCATTGCTGCACCTGGGAATTCTCTTATAGTTGCTGATTATGGACAGGTTAATAGTCTATATTGTCTATCTAGCTGAACTATTTTTCAAGAAATTTCATTCTGTTAACTGCCTTCTGTATTGTTACAGCTGGAACTTAGGATTCTGGCACACCTTGCGGACTGTAAGAGCATGTTGGAAGCTTTTGAAGCTGGTGGAGATTTCCATTCAAGGACTGCAATGAATATGTACCCACATATTCGTGACGCAGTTGAGAAAAAGGAAGTGCTTCTGGAGTGGCATCCTCAGCCTGGTGAAGATAAACCACCAGTTCCTCTTTTGAAGGTAAGTATCTGCTGGTAGTAGTAAGACAAAGCGTCTTTAGTTTGGTATTTCTTGTAGCTGATGACATCAAATATAGTGAGCACCAGAGTGCTGGCAGTGCATGAAAGAGAACTAATCCTTGTTCTGATTGGACCCAGATCCATCAACTACAAATACAATAAGTTTACTTTATTAAAAATCAGAAAAAATAAAATAACTTATGAACTGTCCAATAGTATTAAAGGACAGCTACTGCACATTAGAACGCTGAGGGGGAAACCATAGTGCGTTGCAGTGGTAGTAGAAGGATTACAGTTTATTTGTGACGGACTTCAAAATTATGAGTATTCATTTAGTTTTTGGATATATAATGTGTTTAATAATGTTTATGTATATTAATAGAAGTAAATCAGAATACACCAGGCAATTAATAAGCTTGTTTTATCAGTTTAACGTTATTTGATGCCCTTCCCTCAAGATATAAAAAAGGCCTGTTTTAGCAGTTTACATTGATAACTTATAACCATCCGTGTCATAATTTGATTTTGGTTTATGTTTCCCTTCCATGTCAGGATGCCTTTGCTTCTGAAAGAAGAAAAGCTAAAATGCTTAACTTCTCAATTGCATATGGGAAGACTCCTGTGGGGCTTTCCAAGGATTGGAAGGTACCCTGAACTTTTACTTATTATGAGGGATTTACAAAGGTGACAAGTGCCCATGATTTATTATTTGATTTTTCACTCTCAGGTTTCTGTGAAAGAAGCTAAGAAAACAGTTGACCTTTGGTACAATGATAGAAAAGAGGTTTTACAATGGCAAGAGGAGCGTAAAAAGGAAGCTCGTGTGTTACATTGTGTTTACACATTGCTAGGGCGAGCTCGACGGTTCCCTTTGATGGCCCAAGCTAACACCTATCAGAAAGGTCACATTGAGCGAGCTGCTATAAATACTCCAGTGCAGGTCCTTAGCTCTTTCTAATAAACAAATCAATACTGTTTCTCCCTCCTTATCTATCTAACTGTCTTTACACTCTCAAGTTAGTAAATAAAATATGTACTGAATTATTTATCTTGTGATTCTTGTCTAGTTTGGAACTTTTCCCTTTAAAGAAAAATGAATGATGAGATCATATTTTCAAAGCCCACTTGTAATATATCATATTCCAAAGTTTATATTGAAATGATACTCCAGATAGAGCTGTGAATAATAGAGTTTGATTGTATTAACCTTACAATAATGTTTTCTTGTATTAGTCAAGTTAGTAAATAAAATATGTACTGAATTATTTAACTTGTGAGTCTTGTCTAGTTTGGAACTTTTCCCTTTTAAGAACAATGAATGATGAGATCATATTTTCAAAGCCCACCTGTAAAATATCATATTCCGAAGTTTATATTGAAATGATACTCCAGATAGAGCTGTGAATAATAGAGTTTGATTGTACTAACCTTACAATAGTGTTATCTTGTATTAGTCTAGTTAGTACTTTTCCCTATCAGGAATCTCCTTTCTTGAAATTCATTATTGGGTGAAATTATTTTTCCTTTACATATATTGTACTTGTTAGAAATATAATATTAAGTCAATCAAGTGTCTTTACCTAACAACTCATAGCTTTTGGGATTGTTGGTTTATGACAATGCCCATAGAATTTGTAAATATATTCCATTAGTTTGTAAATGTAAAGATAAGTATAAATATATTTACTTCTGAAAATATGAGAATATTTGCTATTTAATTAAATATACTGATAATGTCTGATTTATCTAAAATTAGCTTTTACACCATCATTACTTATAACTAATTATGATTCAATTGTTAGATTGACAAAAATTACATTTACTAGAAACTATTCATTGCTGTTCATGCGTCATGCTACCTGTGAATGGGGATTGTAAATTTGTAAATAGGCCCTTGTGCAGTGGTATGAGCTAATCTTAACCATTGGATTGGCTTGTGGTTACATGATTTCTTAAAATAAATACATTACTTTGTCATTTAAAGCCCTATCATGCTTGTCTGAAATGTTGAAGATTCACTGACTCATAATAGCCCAATGCTTTCTGTTGAGATGCCATTACTACGTGGCCCTTTCCCACATGCATACCTTTCTTTTTGGGTTTCTGATTTGTAGAATTCAACAGGGTAGTGCAGCTGATGTTGCCATGTGTGCTATGTTGCAAATTTCCAAGAATAAACGGTTGAAGGAGCTTGGTTGGAAGTTACTTCTACAGGTAATTTAGTGCCCCCTATATTTTCGTTTTTTTAAAAAAAAAAAATTCTTGCTCACTTTAATTGTAGTGTGTGTGCAAATTACACCTGATCTCACTTGCCATTATTCTAGAATCCTGAATCAACAATCAATTCTATCCATTCTTTCGCCCTGAGTTGGGAGGGGGATTGGGGGAATAAGCATTAAGTAATATGCAAACAAGAGCTTGGCTGACTAATATACTCTATAAGCTTATTATGTATTCAATAATTTATGCATCTGTCATCTCAAAACATATTATTGGAGAAATTAAGTGATACCTATGTAATCCTTCCTTTTTTTTCTTCTTTTCCTGTTAATTATTAATGACATTATCTTGGCTGTAGTTCTTTTTATCAACCAATGTAATTGCAGTTACATTACAACTTTGTTCCATTGGTGAATTATTCCACCACACAAGTAGTTCGTTTTGCCATCTTGAGGCGCTTTCCTTAATCTAAACCAATTAAACGATATTAGTAATCATATATAGTTACAATTTCTATCGCCATTATTTTTTTCTGATATTGAGGTTATTTCAAATCTGGATGTGTTCAGATATCTATTCCATACTTGCTACTTTTTGGCTAAGATTCTTGGATATGTCAAAGCAGGTTCATGATGAAGTCATATTGGAAGGACCAACGGAATCGGCTGAGGTTGCGAAGTCCATAGTTGTTGAGTGCATGTCCAAACCCTTTAACGGCAAGAATATTCTTAAAGTTGACCTCTCTGTTGATGCCAAGTGTGCTCAAAACTGGTACTCTGGGAAATAGGTAGTCCCTTATACAGCATGAAAATCCATGACAACTGTTTGGAGATGGTTCCCTTGGTGATTGCAATCAAAAGATACTGCTACTCTAGTGCCTCTATTTTCTATGCAAACTTGATATGCCTAAAATGTCATTATCTGAGGTTGTTGATTTCTATAGAGGTTTTTGACATCCTAGGAAATTTTCCAGTGATATGTTTTGGTAAAATACCAAAGCATAACACGATTTGGTTTGAAGAAAAAGGCCAAAACTACTGGCCTCGGCATTTACTTTTTTAGTTAGCAGTTTTTTTTTTTTTTTTTTTTTTTTTTTTTTTTTTTTTTTTTTTTTTTTTTTTTTTTTTTTTTTTTTTTTTTTTTTTTTTTTTTTTTTTTTTTTTTTTTTTTTTTTTTTTTTTTTTTTTTTTTTTTT
>PYAF01005412.1:596100-618665 GCA_007407185.1 Glycine tomentella | reverse complement strand
AACATATACTTTGTAGAAACATCATGCAATGATAATTGGGCGCTCAAATAGCACTTTGCATGCACAATGATCAGTATAGCCAGTGACAAATTCCAGTAATATCAAGCAGAATTATGAATTTATGATACTCTGTAAAAATAATAATTATGAATTATTATCTTATGAACGGAGCAAAAATGGTATACAAGAATGGACCATGGACCTACTTTAACCGTTATGCATGCCTGGCAGGAGCAAATTACCTTATTATTCTTTGATGGAAAGTTTGTGAATTGATCATATATAAAATCTATGTAGTGCAAATTACCTCATTTTTAGAACACAAGTTTCTATTTCAGCTTTATTATTTTGTGAATGAGTAAACTTTTACTTCCATTCCAGTATTTTTTTTATTTACATTTTACATATCGTAAGTGGGTTTTATTATTACTCATCGTTCATTTTTATTTTTCACAAACTTTCACCGACCCATTATTTCTTGAATTTAAATAAAAAAAATAAATGCCATATATTGAATTAAGAAAGTTAATACTAGTTAAAGGCATTCCAGTTTTCCATCCACTATTTTTGTGTTCTGGATTAGAAAACTAATTTTGAATTATGAATATTTTTGGAGGGGAAAACTAATTTTGGCACACCTACCACAATGATGTGAATCAAATCAAAGCAGTGGATGTGCACTCCATAATGAGACGCGGAGTGTGTCAAAATTGCTGGTTGGATATGACGTTCTTGAAGAGCTTATGACACGTTGTATTGTGTATATTTATTGCGCGAGGAATTGTGTGAAGAGTTCAAAAGTAAATTTGAACTGCATAATTATATATATAAAAAATTAAAATGAAAAAGTTTTTTAAAGTCATAATTACTGAAAAATATATAATTTTAAAAAACTCACATAATTTATATGCTTTAGTTATTTATGATAAAATATGAGTTAAAATATTTTTTGTATAAAAAGTTTTGTCACTACATGCATTTCCTTTATCCAAAATTCCAAATAGAAGTTTGGTTTTCGGTTAATTTCAGCGCAAAATATTATTTTGGGTCTGTTTCAAAACTGCAATTTCCAAAAAGTAAGGACTGCGGAGCCTTGAGCTTGTTGTATAGGGCATGTGGTAGGGTTTGGACCTTGAAATGGCGTGGCGTTTGGAAACACTATGTATGGTTTCTAAAGAAAAGTGGAAATAAATAAATAAATAAATAAAAAATAGAATATATAATGATTTTTCAGTTATTAGTAGAATAGAAAGTTAAAGGAAAAGAAAATTAACTTCTCTTCTCATATTTAATTGAGTAGAAAATGAGAAACAAAAATATATTTATAAAACAATATAAATACCTTCAAAGAAAAATAATGAGAACATAAATATGCTCTCAATAATACAAAAAAATCAATTAGGTATAATTCTATTCTAAAATTTTCTTATAGAATAAAAATACTATCATATAAATTTTATTTATAAAAGTTTTATTAATATTTTCGTAAAAAATTATTCAATATATGAAAATTATTTATAAAAAAAAAACATTGTAGTATTGTAACAGTAAATAAAAAACACATTATACTGATTATAGTATTGTAGTACTACAATAGAGTGGAGCATGTACTTGGGAATGAGGGCAGGTAAGTATTCTTGGCCGGTTTGTAACCACGTGATCCTTCTTATAGCCAACTGTGCTATGAACTCATCAGCCCCAATTTCTGACTTTTTGCCCTTTTCTCTTGGGATCTGAGAAACTTTAGGTTTTGGATAAATTTTTTGTAACTAATTATTAAAGTTATAAATTAGATCAATTTATACTACTATATCACAACTTTTAGGTGAATTCTTTTTTTTTATATATAAAAATAAAGTGCATAATTTCATTGTAACTTATACTAAAAAAAAATACTTTATTTTACCTTTATATTTTCTTTTCTTATAAATACTTATAGAAAAATGTATGCAAACATAACTTTATTACAATTCCAATTACGATATGACGTCATTAATGCATCATCTACATTTACTAACTTATTGTAACAAATTAATTTAGCAGTTTGCCTATTAAATCAAGTAATAAAAGAAAGATAGTGCTAGAGAGTGGCGTTCCATTTGGAATTTCCACCCAGTATTTTACGTTGATGATTATGATTATGATTTGATTTGATTTCTCCATAATGAGTAGTGAGTATTTGGTGGGAAAGTTAACTTTTCCACGACGATGATGTTTGTGAGTCAAATCAACGCAGCATTGGATGCGCACGCTACAAAATAAGACACAGACTGTGCCTCAAAGTTTGTTGGATTAGATATGATATGATGATTTTTTCTAGAACAGAAGCAGTTTCTCAAACTCGTTGCCTCTGAACTTTCACTTTCACTGAATTTCAGCACAAAGATTGCAAAAACGCTCCCTACCTCTGTTGGGTCTGTTTCAAATCTGCAATTTGCATACTTGTGGAGCCATAAGCTTGCTATGTGTACGATACCCAACTTTTTTTTCTTTCTTTATTTGATCTTACCTCTCTTTGTGGATCTAAAATGTTGTTTCTTTCCTCTGCAGTGTAGTGCAGTAATGAGTTGTTACTTGTTAGAATTAGATTGCCACACTTTGAAGTGAGGCAATTTGATTGAATCGGAAGTTAATGCCTTTTTGTTCAAACAAAATTATTGGTTTTCTCTTTGTGTATGTATGCTTATTTAAGTTTCAAATTTGATTATTCCTGCGTTTGATTTAGCTTGTCTTTTGGTGAAGCTGGATTCCTTTTACCCTTCTCTGGGTTCTGTTAATGATTTAGATTTGACTCTGCTTCATCGTAACCATTGTGATTTGGTAGTGAATTTTTGCTATATGGGTTAGTTCTTTTTCTCTCCCCTTGTTTCCATGATAGATTATTATAGTTGCCATTCTCATCCTGAAGTTATGACGTGTGGTTGTTGTTGTCTCATGGCATACAAAGAGAGAGTACATTGCAGTGTATGAGTACCTGTTTTGTTTTGAAATCATGATGCACAGTCTATAATGTTCTTGAATTATTTCAGAATTGCTGTTCTGATGTTGATTAGACACTGGAATGGAACTATGTTTTTAGTGAATCTAGTAACTCCCCATCCTATTCCTCTTTCTCTTGCATAATACGACACATCTCTTTATTTCTATAGTTAGGCTTTGTTTGGATAAATTTATCTATAAGTACTTATAGGAAAAGGATATAAGAAGGTAAAATAGATTGAGATCCGTCCATTAATTAAAATTAATTTTTGCCCTTTAACTTTTGTAGAAGCTCTTTCATCTAATTTCTCAGAAAGTTAAAGTGTATAAGTTGATTTTATTGTAAGAAAGAAGCTCAATTCATTTATCTTCTTATTTTATTTTTCCGTTAGTACTTCGTAGAGAAATTTATCCAAACTGGTCTTTATAATAGAACTGATAGAAGACAAACCAAACCAAATAATTTGCAAGAAATTTATGACTTTACATCTCAAATCACTGTAATTTGTAACTGTAACAGATCATTGAATAATTCTGCTAGGAACATCCATCTCAAAGACAGGAACATTTGGATCTTGAATTGGAGGTGTTACTAATAGAAGCATGGCTAAGAGTCTGGAAGGTATAAAAGGGGGAGGAGGATCCATCAAGCTAGGCACCACTGGAACAATCAGTTCCTTAATGACAAGGGAATTGGATCACATCTCTTCTGCACCAAAGAAGCAGGTATCTTCAACAAGAAGTAACACTCAAACACTTCCTGTTTCAGTTCCCTGTGGCAGTACAAGTACAACCCAAAAAAGACTACAACAAAGAAAATCATCAGTTGAAGCCAGTAGCAGTGGAAACAGTAAAAATAGAAACTGTAGAGTCCCTGGCAATGGCATGCCACAGAAAACAAAAACTAATGGCAGAAATACACAGAGAATACCTATGCTAGGTTCTGATAAATGTTCAGTGGTCAGAACTCCAGTGAGGGAGAAAAATGATAAAAAGATACCTAACATTGTTGAAATTGTGGACATAAAATGTGGGAATGCAGAAAAGGCTTGGGCTACACCCTTGGCAAGTCGTCTCAAGAAGCTTGGTTTTTCAAAGCTATCCGAGAGTATAATCTAGACCTGAAATTTTTTCATGTCGGACTTCAGGTTCCTGTAACTGTAGGCTGAGGTACTATTTGGCCTACCATTGTCTGATACATCCACCATAGAACACATACTTGGTAAAAGCTTGCTGCTTCCTCGCTTTCTTTTTGTACTTTCTTCTACTACTGTAGATACAATTGTGGTTCTAGAACTTGTACTAATGGATAAACTCACCTCTGTGGTTGGGGACTTATTCCTTTGAGAATTGGAATCAATCCTGCTGAAGTACTCAATTTCTTGCATTATGAGTGATGCAATTGTGCCTCGGGTTCCTATTTCCACTGGGGGAAATTCAGCCTTATCTTTTGTGTCATTTGAGTCAAGGGTAGTGGATTTATGCATGCTTTTGTTGGTTGGGGTTGGGGAGAAAGCAAAATCTTTTGATTTAAGGGTGGCTTGTGGGTTTGTTCTAGAGGGGAAACTGCAGAGACTCTGAGGCATTTCTTTTGTTACAAAAGATGTGGTTTTACAAGAATGCTTCACCTTATGTTCTATATTTAAAACTGAAATGCATGGCATAGGTCTATGTAGATAGATGGGAGATTGGTTGATGACATAGTCACTGCATTCATGTGCTTGTAGTTATAACACTAGAGTCCTAACTACTGTGCCACCTTTTTAAGTTTCATCATGTTCTTAAGTACATGCTACTAGCTAGGTCGTTATTTGGAACCCTTGTCAGTGTAGAGTGGATCGGAGGGGATTCATGTGAAAGGTAAAAGTAGGACGATCTCTTCCATTGACTTTTTTAAGTAAATTGGTGTTTTAGTTGGCAAGGAATAGTAGGCTAACTAAATCAGGAAAGCAACTATTTATTTGAGTGCTTTTCAGGTTAAGGGAATTGTGGATGATTTTGCTTCGGTTGGCTCTATCTATGTAGTAATTTGGCTTCATATGGGGTTCCGTAGGAGTGTGAGAAAGATGTAACGTTATTTACGAAATCTATATTTATCAATGAGTTAAGTTGTTATTTTGAAATAAGCCAAAAACCATGTCATTAGGAAAACCAAGATGCATGATTCATGTATCTTAATTCCCTCCCACAAGGTATGGCACAAGTGGCTATTAGCCTAGACCCTTTAAGTATATGGTAGAGATTTGATTTTTGATTATGCGAATAGAAAAGTATCCGTGATTAGAAGAATTACTCCTTCAATGCTATTCTACTCTTTTAGAAGATTAGTCTCGTAATTTTAAACTATGAAAACACTATTGAGTCCAATTCCGAATCTAAAAAAATATGTATCTTAATTCACTCGAAAATTGTTGATTTGTAACTATAATTTTATGTTATCTGAATCTTCCTTTGGTATATTTAAATATTATCTGTGTTATGGAATCCATTTCTTCCCTTTATTCTACTTATTTGCATAAATTTATTGTCACCTGTTACGGTAATTTCTCTTGGCCAAAATAAAAGGCTCATTTATCTTTTTAATTCAAATACCTAATATCTTAATCATCAAAGGATAGGAAGATATGACAAATATTATAACTGCCACTTATCAGTTATTCAGATAACCGAAGTTAGTGGAGATAACAACCCTATAGCCACTAAATTCACTATCAGTCAATCTCCATATACAGATAATGGATGAGGCTCACTATTCAACTAACTCAGGTCAGTATTCTCAAAGTTATAAATAGGGACATCCTCCATGGAGAAAGGTACATAGACATGCATTCTAACTCCCTCTCTTTTAATTACACAGAGCACATACCCCACATCCATTGGTGTATTTCTCTGTGATCGT
The DNA here is from genome assembly GCA_007407185.1 of Glycine tomentella. Classification (NCBI taxonomy): domain Eukaryota; kingdom Viridiplantae; phylum Streptophyta; class Magnoliopsida; order Fabales; family Fabaceae; genus Glycine; species Glycine tomentella. The sequence continues at coordinate 612,787 of PYAF01005412.1, read as the reverse complement.
CTGCTTCGAGGTATCATTCTCCATTGATATCCTTGAAGTTGCAGAGTTAGAGTGATCAAACAGCAATCACACAGTACTTTTGTGCTGTACATTTGTGTTATGGAAATAAATAGAACACCACCCTACTTTACTACCCAAAAGACATAGAGCCAAGTCTGAGGAACTTGTGCCTTACTCTTCAGAAACCGCCAATCCTACTGGACCATCGTCACGGCCTTTGCTTTGGTGACACTCACGGGTAGTTCATTCCACTTCTTGGACATAGATTCCATTCATAAGGTGGAAAAACAAAAGCTTTATAACCAAATCTAAGGAGTGTCTCATTCACGAAAAGGACCAAGTCCTTACTATTTATTCATATAGTGTGCATTTTAAGAATATACCATTTCATTCAAAATTATACCTATCTTTTTGTAGAGGAGATAAAACAACTATAAATAGGTGAGGCATAGGGTTGTTAAATCTGATAATATGAAAGTTAAAGCCTAGATGATTAATCAAGTCTGGTTTAAATTTTAAGTAATCCAAACAAATTTAATTTAGGTTGGGTCAAGTCATTCAATTACTAAAATAATTACAAAGGAAGTATGGAAAAATAAGAAAAAAGTTATAAGCATATTCTTTCATTCAATTGAAACATCATAAATCAAAATCAATAAAAACTTAAAAAAAAAAAAAAAATCCTCTCAAGTTGGTAAAGTGTCGGGCAACAAAAGTCCCCTCTTTCTAAATCTTGTCATAAGCCAAGCAAAATGCCTTCGTTTGCATCATCTCGTTGTAACTTTTAAGATAATTAACGTAAAAGTTAGAAGTGGTGTTATTTAGTATCCAGTATGAATTCATAAAAATTTAAAGTTTAACAATCTAAGCGTTGCATAAAAAATTCAGGTAGGCATGTGAGAGAGTGAAAATTGTCTCCAATAAATTCACGCCATTTAAGATTTCATGTAGACTCGTATACATATCTTTCAGCAATTGATTTAGATTATAAAGCAATCTTATAATTTAATAAAGGAAATAACTTTCTTGTGATGAACAAAATCTAGAATCATGGTCAAAAGATAACAAATTTATTTTCAGGCCAAGGATTTAAACTCAGATTTTAATTTTTAGTAAAATTCCACTAGATAATAGGCACGGAGATTAAAACCTTTGTCAAATATCATAATATAGCATCTTTCCCTTTTCATTTTTATCATTAAATTGCAGGATTCTTTCGTGTTAAACTTGTGGGATCATGGGATGGTTAACATATTTCATGCTAATAACTTGTATCGAGTCTGTCACATCCTGCCATACCGTAGTGATTTGGATACTAACCGAGCAAACATTCATGTAAAAATAAAACACCATATACAGGATTGCACCAGATACAGGTAGTTTATACATTACATATTACACACAGACACAGGCTGCTATCAAGAATAGCTAGCTATTTGTTACAAGAGTACATGTATTAAAACAAAACAGTTACTGCTTAAAATAAAGCTCAACAAGCTTCTTCAAAGTGTCAAATACACTTGTGAAAGGATTAAGCTCGATAGGGGAGTTGAGTCCTAGATAAGGAAATTGGTTTGTAAGTGCCTGCTGCATTCCAGACATAGACATCATAGCTGCCAACTGACTATTGGACATTACTTCACAATCCTGAGGTGTATCTTTAATTTTGCTTGGATCATATCCATAGTTTGCAAGGTAAGACTTGTACTTCTCTATAAACTCAGGTCCAGGGTTAGGTGTCCTTGAGTATATCTGTGATATTGATCACAGGGGAATCAACACTATAAGCAAAAACAAATCTTATACTTCCATGCTAGTTAATAGCTATTAATTAAAATCGTATGATGCAGTATTGTTTCTTTTATTTATCTTAACATTTGAATGAAGTTCAATAACTGCAGAGTTAGAGTGCTTGCTTAACACATGATTCAGGAGTATTTAAGCTACATTTTATAGTTCGTTAAATACCTGAATAAAACTTTGATCCTTAGCTCCTGAAACAAGAGAAAAATTGTCATAATCTGTAGCGATCACATCATAAGGTTCTTTGGGAATGAATGGCAGTGTAGGAAAGCGGAGATAGCATTTTTCTTTGATCATTTCCTGCTTCTCTAGCTGTGTTTCAGTTTTCTCCAAATCTTCTTCTGAAAGACATTGAACCCTTCCTCTAATTCCAGTTATAAATCCATTAGGGCCTCCATGAACACAAAAGGTATCAACTTGGATAGATGGTGCTTCCCTATCAAATGTATATAGACCCTGAAATATCATTAGTATACCCAAATCAATATCAAGAAGCTTGTTGATGCCAAATAAGGTAAATGTATATCTTATCTCCAAGATATACTAATTGTTATACTACTGAATGACAAAATTTTCCGCACATGCCTAATAAATGAACAACCATAGGATTCTGTCTGTGCCTCCAAATTCAACAAGTTATTATAAAGAATATGAAGTTGATTAGGGAAAGATGTTGGAAAAGCATAAATATAATGGGCTCTTTTCTATACCAAATGTTGTCCTGTATATTTACGGCTATATTTATTTTAGCATTTACCTGAGTGCAATGACAGTCTTCTTGGCCTTGTCCTGCAAATCCACGTTTAAGTGAAGCAACTTCGAACCATCTTCCTGAATATCTTACAGGGTCAAAATCCTTGGCTGTCATTCCTCTCATCATCATTAGATTTGAACCTTTCTCATTCTCAAATGGTGAAGTAACTGCATTCTCACTGGCACTGGCAAGTTGGCATATATTATTTGGTGCACGAGATAGATCTGCTGCAATAGTCTGTTAATGAAATAAATGAGCACACATTAGATAAGCTCATTCTTCATAAGAATATACGTCTATTTTCTAGATTTTTAATCAATGAATAATAGTCTCTATTTGCTGCATTTCCAAAAGCATAACAACATCCAGCCTTTGTAAGAACTCCAATATGGGAAAAATTCAAGGGTGATACAAAATATTTGTACGAGTAAAGAGATCAACATAAGAAAGTAAGGGCACCAGATAATGCAAACTACAATTATTAATATTTAATAGCAATGACTTTTGCTTTGGCTAATGTCCATGTAATTATGGAGTCATAGAAAAGGATTACAAACCACCATAGCTAAAGTCTCTATACACTACCAAACTACCATCATGTAAGGTTTTAAAAAATGACGTGTGACCACAATTTCGGCCACAACATCAAGGTTTTTAGAGTCACTACAACTAAATCGTGATCGCAATTGTGGCCGCATCAGCTGCATTTGTCCACAATTTCCTGCAACATCAAGGATTGTGACAAAACTACAATTGTGACCACAATTTAAAACCTTGCCATCATGTATTTGGGAAAAAAAGAATATTGTGAGAACGTTAAGTCCTCCTAATGGGTATTGGAGATATCACATCTTGAAATTGCATGATTAACTGAAATGTCAATAGTAAAACTTTTGGATTGTGGAATACAATAAAAACCTGATTTGCTGGAGAAATAAATATCAAGGAAGCAGCAAGCCCAGATAAGACATGCTTTGTCAGAACCTTACTTGGGACTTCCAACGAGCACTTCACCAATGTCCTTCCTGACACTGTCCTGCATTGTCTGTAAACAAAATGCCATCCAATTAGAACAAAAGAAAAACAGAAAGATAAATTACAAAAAATATTATTCACACAATCCTAGATTGAGTATCAAGTTTTAGCAAAAGAGTTTATATTTAACAGTATCTACTAATGAAGAGACAAAAAATGCACTTAGAATCCCAATGAAAGACGAGGACCACAACGAGGGGAAAAAAGGAGTCTGCAATCTAATTCACTAAAAGTTGGTTATTACACGACAAAATTCTGGGAGTATTAAAAAGGAAATTCATTCAGGAATGCTATGTACATGAATATGGAAAAGCTACATTACAAAAACTGAAAATTGAAGTACACCAAAAAAAACAAACAAACTAAGAATTGAACGAAGAAGCAAAAATAAAAAAATAAAAAAAAAGTCTACAAGAAAAATGAGAAAAAGTCATTGTTAAAAAGGCTTGAAATTATGAGTAAATTTCAAAAGAAAAATCTTCCAGAATGGAAAAACAAATAAAGGAACATAAACATAAGTTAAGCAACAAAATTACAACATTGATTATTGCTAAAGACGAAAAAGGAGAGAAAAGAGTTAGATTTGTTACCTCGGATAAGAAGAGTGAGGTGGAGGAGGTGATGCTCGTAGAAGAACCTCTACCATGTCTTTGCCTTTTCACTTGTCTACTACAGTTGCCCATTCTCAAATTTCTATTCTGCTTGGTTTCTATGACAAAAAGATCCTCTTGAAACATCATCGTCCAAGGTTCCATGAATCAAACTGGGCCTGTGTCACGGATCACATTTTTTTGATTTGGATTTTATGTTCAAGGCCCAATCTATGAGCTGTCTGTACAACCACTTTAACTAACTATATTATTCAGTTGAAGGCTTAAAGCTAACTAACAGTTGATGATGAACAATCAATTGATCCTAACACCTTTCTTCTGACCACCAAATAATAATAAACATGAGTGTTAGCACACCATACTATCTAACACACTTTTTCTCATACATATTTTTATTGATTAATTAAAAACTTTCTTTAAATAAAGTGAAACCGAAGCAATTTTGTGATTCCTACAAATTTCAACTAATAATAAAAATTTGTTAGAAAGAGTGTAATAAAAAGGTAAAATACATTGAATTTCTTTATAATCTAAGATCAACTTATTCACCACAACTTTTATAGAAATTAAATGAAAAAAAAAACTTCTATAAATTAAGTGCAAAAGCTTACTTTATGTTTTTCTTCTTATACTTTATAAGTACTTATTTGTTTATTCAAATAAAACCTTATTATTTACACATTAGTAAATGTGTGTAAGGAGTGGTGAACAATTAACATCTTTTATTTATTTATTTAAATTGGAAAAAAAGTCAAAAAGCATTTTCTCAGCTAGTTAAAATATGAGAACAATTTTGTTTAAGATTTTTCTTGATTCATAACAAATTAACAATAATAAAAACGTAGGTTTATTTGCGTCATGTGTTTGCTCATGTTTGTATGTACGCCAGGCTTGTATAAGACATTAGGATTAGTGATTGAATATAATTTAAGAGAAGTGTTTTTTTTTTTTTTTTCAATTCCTAATTCCGTTGTTCATTTTGGGTTTATAAGGAAATAATAGACAGGAATCTCAAACTGTATTTATTGGTGGTGACGAGACCAAAGCCAAAAACTAGTGGTAGAATTAATGGCTAACGCCAGATTTAGAGAAAACATGTGAATGAATTGAAAAGTTCTGGGAAAAAGTGGTTAGATTTTGTCATTTTAATTAGGTTATAGACAACCTTTAAATTAAATAAATAAAAAATGAGGTTTTGCTTTATTCTGTTTTCCATAAAAGTTTTTTTTAGGTTCTATTTTCCATAAAGTTACTCTCATGCATGAATTCTATAAAGTGTATTATTCCCTTTCCACATTAATCTTATTTAAGCTTTCATTAACAACCAATGTGAGTTTGGCAAACTATTTTAGTTATCTAGTAACTTATTTAATTACTTTATGAATTTATTTGGCTAAAGTAATGTGTTTGATTAATAACTTAATCTCATTTACTTATAACGTTTTATTTTTCGTTTTCTACTTAAAATAACGTAACTTGTAGCATATAATTTAACATGGAGTTTTAGCCCCTTTATTCCAAAAAAAAATATAATTTAAAAAAATAATTTTATTTTTATCATCAATATTTCAATAAAAAATATCATATATAGCCTCCTTTGATACTATATTACTTATTTTATTTTCTATACTATTAATTCAATTTCTTTTTAGTTTTTAATAAAATATTTGATCTGTAAATAAAAAAAAATAAGAGCTCAAATCAAATTCAACCTAAAAGCATATATTTTATAACTTTCAATTAATTTATCAACTATTTATGTTAAACATAACTAATTACCAAAATAGATAAAACCCTACTTAGATAGATTTTTTCTCAAAACATATTGTGGACTACTAATGGAAGAAAAAGTCTCTTTTAAACTTTCAAGCTCAAAAATCCCTTTTGGGACGATAGTTTTTCAGATATTGACACTCAATCCAGTTTATTTGTCATTTTAAAAAAGTTGAGATTTCTTTTCTTCCACGATAATTGTGAAACATATCTATTACAATATATAATAAATTATATTGAATAAGTAGAGTAGATATCCTTTCAGGAGACTGTATAAGAAATAAGGTCTTGGCATGCACATGCTAGTTTTTAGCCCACTGTATTTTATTAAAAAAAAAATGTAGAAACAACCAATACTTACTATTTCTTTTATTATATATCCACGAGTATATATACTATTTAAAAACAAGGGTCTGTGTATGACTCTGGTATCTTCCTATATACCTTTATTGTATATGGAAAGATTCTAAATGACTACACCAACACTTAGTGGATTTATTCAATTATGATTTTAAAAAATTGTTTTAACATAAAAAGTTTTGTAAATTTTAAATATTATATAAAGTATTATGACTTATCATATTTAATTTTAAAATTTTTATAATATTTTAAATTTTAATAAATTTTATATCATCAAAATTTAAAGGATTTAAAGGACTTTATATATTTATAAGATTTGAAAGAATTATGTGAATTTTTGAAAATAATTAAAAATTGAAAAAAAAGAAGTAAAATTAATATTTTTTAATCTTTTAATAGTTATATTGATTCTAACTTTATGTCGTTTTATATTAATTTTTCTTACGATAACATCTTCTTATTCTCATTTTTGGATTTGAATAATAGAATTAAAATTATAAGTGGTTTTCTGATTTTTTAAGTTATTATAATTATTTAATAATAAATTTAATGACATGTTTAAATGAGATGCAATAATAAACATATATTAGAAGGGAATAGTGAGAGTGAAAAATTTGGTACGAGAGTTAATGAATTATGTGAATGACGAAATTAAAATATTACATGAGTAGGTGATTGACAAAGTCATTATAAGGAAAATATGATTAGTCTTAGCATATAAGTTAAACATTAATTTAATTTAGAAATTAAAGAAAAAAGTGTAAAGGAAATGAGTTTATTTGACAATTTTTATTCCAAAAATAATATGAGAAATATATATAGCACACAAATATTAATAGAAAATAAAAGAAAAAAGTCTAACAAAATTTCAAAGATTTGAGTGAGATTATTTAATATATGTTTTATACTAAGTATGATAAAATCCATCAATTGTTTTTAAAAAAACAATCAATGTAAATTTGTATATTTTTGAATACCAAATTTTTTTTTTATAAAAAATTATAATTAAATACCATCAAATTTTGTTATCTTTCTTAAAAAAAATAATTAAATATCACAAAATTTATTTATATTATTTAAAAATCTTGATTAACTTTTGAAATTGTTTAAAATCCTAATCCAATTCAACCTTAGCCTTTTGCAGCTAGACTCTTCGCTTTCTTGTTAGCATTGGAGCACATTGTACTCTGGATTTTGGCACCTTGGTGCTTCTATTAATGTATATTTTCTTATTTAAAAATTTAAAAACAAGTTTAATTTGAAAAGAAAAAAAATTGTTTGAAAATTAAATAAATTACATTTTTGTGGTTCTATAGTTGATTATTTGAGTGCTTATATTTAAAAAAAAACATTTTATTAAGTGTGTCTATTGATATTCTTCTCTACAAATGAAGTGTGCATTGTGCAAGATTTCCAATTTATATAAAGATGATATACAAACCCACCGAAAGTATTTCACGTATTACACGCATTATTGAATTTTAGCTAGGAAGACAAACTTCCCAACTTTGCAAAACCCACTTTGAAACTTTACCAAACTTCCACAATCAAATAAATACAAAAATCAATTTACAAAGGACCCCATCTCTCAATTACACCGATTACACGTCTTGAAATTAAGCATAATTCCAAGTCGTGTGCTTTTCACTTTCTTTCTGTTTGTCAACACGTGTGTTGGTATTCTAGGCATCAACATCCAACGCAAACTATAGTAAACCTAATTGTAGTTAGTTGATCCAGGGTTCAATTTAGTAAATCATTAGTAAACTTAATTATCAATGATAGTGTTCGTAGTTACGTGTAAGTTAGCGGATTATAATTAATAAAAAATTAGCAGTGGTTACATATATATATATATATATATATATATATATATATATACTAATATCAGTTTGGTGAGAACCTTTTCGTTCATTTAATTACATTATCCGAACCCCATGATCTATGTAACTAACAAAATAAAAACTTATTATAAAACATATAAAATATATTACAGATAGATAGGTTGGTGGGTTTAATTAATCAATAAAACTTTAGCTAGATACCTTGCTATGGAGTCTAGACTTTTATAGATGGACCACCTTAAAAAAGAGTAACATCCCTAGTTAAAGTGTAAGGTCAGTCATGGATATAGGTTCATTTAGGGCAACATTTGGAATTACCAGATTCCACAATAAATTAAATAGGTTTTAGATCTGATGCGGTGTTCTCTATCTTTCAGGAAAAGCGTGAGAAGAAAGTGAAATTGATTTCCTCAAACTTATCTCGTACCAAGGTTTGCTATCTAGTTGCCGAAATCAAATCAATTTAAACTTCCTAGAACCGATACCATAGACGCATTCAAATACTGATCATGAAAATAAATTTCCAATTTCAATAAAGTGCAAAAACTTACACGTGGCAGTTTCAATTCTCCTTTGGTTGAACTAGAGTGGCATCTTAATGTTTATTTTTCTTTTTGACATTATTTTATTTTATTATTCATATTTCTCCTTAGTATAACCAAAAGACAGAAATCTATGAAGGCAAAAATCACGGTTGCTAAGTAACACTCGTTTTGTTAAGAGTGAAATGAGTGGAAAACTGAGAAGTGAATAGAAATAGAGTAAAAGTTAAAAGATAAGATTTTTTGTTTGACATGAAGTAATAAGAAAAAAATATATCCAAACCAGTGATGAAATAGCGAAAAAACGAAGTCAGCAGAATCTTCTTATTTTTACCTACAGTAATCCCGATAATATTTATTAATGTCCCATTGCCTCTATAATCTATTATTTGTGCTGCTATAATCATTATATGCACACTAAAATTTGTAATGTATGCCCAGCTAATCTATTATGCAATCCATTATGTCGTGCAAATTGGATCTACAACTATTTAATATTCACATGTGAGAATTTGTATATAAGAATAAAAAAGTATTTTTATATTTTAATCTATTTTTTCTCTTTTATTTATTTTTTGGTATTCCTTTTTCTTCTCTTTCTATTCAATAAAACAATCTGATAATATTTTTGTTTTCAATTTTCTTGGTATTTCTCTTAGACAAAACAATAAAAAAAATTCTATCCTATTTTATTTACTCCATTTCTTTTTCTTTTTTACAGGAATTTACTCCATTTCTTACTTCGCTAACAGACTTTAATTAATTTCTTCAAAAAAAAAACAGTGTAATTAAGTGATGCTATCTAAAAATCTATAAAATATAAATTTGAGTGAATATTAGCTGCAAGTAATATTTTAAAAGAGAATCATGACAATTGGGAGATCCATAGTATATATGTCCACATCTGATGTGTAGTTCGTTATTTTATTTTAATTTTATAATGTATATTTGAAATTTGAACCATACATTTTGGTGTCAGGGAAAAGATAGGAAGGTTGGAAGCTTTTCCTTTATCAAATAGTTTTCACTTTTATGCTCTCAGTGATCAGTAGATTCAGATCCACCAATCAGAGCAGCATTGTGTAATTTGTCACTGATGATACCAACAAATTGATGGTCTACTGTACCCACTTCCACTATAACAGTAACCTGAAATATAATTAGCGGTTCTGTGCCTCCACTGCATTTCCTAATGTGAAAATTAGTTAAAATAATAGAAAATAGTACACATCTAGAATCTAATCAACTGGTCTATGATTCACTTTTTAAATTAGTTAGAAATCAACTAAATCAAATAATGTAATCATTTTATTTTATTTTATTAATTTTGCAATTATCATTTGTAATTGACTTTAGCAAAACTAATTCAAAAGCGTTTTTAACTTCAAATATATTAGACGTGTCTAACAAGCTGAATATTTGTGTGTTTTTGTTAACATGCTAATAGTAAATGTTTGCTTATTTTGGTTAATAGTGTTATATTAAATATTAGACGTGTTTAAAATGTTTACTTAATTTAGTAGATAGTTTATTAAATACTCGACATGTTTAAGTTTACTACTATTATGAAATAACAGTATATATTTTCATAATTTCATACTAAAATATATAATTAAAATTTAAAATATATAATATATAATGCTTTTATAAAAAAATTAATACTCTTTCAAATTGTTTTTAATTTATAATTTTTTGGTACATTTATAATTTATAATTTTAATATCGAATCAAATAATTAGAATATTGTGTTTTTTAAAAATTAATACATGCATTAATTTACTAATGGAGTGGAATATTCTTTATATTCAACAAATATATTTAGCTTATAAAATGTTTCAATTCAAACTATAGATATAATTGTATTTTTATATTTTTCTTTAGAAATGATAAATATGATTAGAATGATAAGTATAAACCTCTAATTTAGAAACTCTTAAAAGTGCAGTATCTTTATTATTTATTGTTTTGAGAAGAAGTCACCATTCACTAACGGTTCAATCCTTAATACATGTAATCATTCTCATCATGTCTTGAATTCAATTTCAAACTAATACTAGAATGCTAATTATAATCAGCAAGAAATATCAAAATAAAATGATTTCCTACTTTTTCAGTCATGAATGTTATTATTTTAAAGCACAGAAATTAAACAAGAAATTACGCCACGTGGTCGATTCATGCGCCCTCTCCACAGCAGATAACTCCTCATCACACTCGGTTTTTCAATTCCTATTCTATCCATAACACCACACCCCATAAGATGCCGAATGCATCATATATGACCATTGACGAAGATACATATGCTTCTCTCATACCACACCCCATAACATTCTTGTTCGATTTCTTATACAGCCATGAACCTTTTGACATCTAAGAGTGTTAATGGAATATTTTTTTCTTACTTTTTATATAAATATAAAATATTTGAATAAATAATACAACATGTTATGATGAGTTGGTAGTGTTTTGATTTTCCGTCTCTTCACCCCCAAAAGTTAGTAGGGGTGTTCACAGTCTGGATTAAATCGAGTTTGAAGCAAAAAATCATATGATCTAATCTCTTCGGTTTGTCTATTTGATCATCCATTCGGTTTGAATTTTTTTTCAAATCCAATCCAATCCAATCCAATTTTTTCGGTTTGAATTAGATTGGTTTTTGGTTTTTAAAAAAATCTAAAAATAAAACTTATGAGACTTATTTTTATCAAAATAAAGAGTATCTAGCAAAAACAAACACATTCATTGGACAAAAACAAACACTATTTTCTAATTTTCATTGGACAAACATGTTTATTGGACCAAATAAGGAACAATTTTTTAGTGTATATTGGGTTTTTGATTTTTGGGCTATGATAGGGAATATGCCTAAGTAGGTAAAGGGTAAGGTAAGGTTTATAATTGGATCGGTTTTCACTAGCCAAACCGAAAACCGATCCAATTCAATTAAAATTTTTGGTTTTTTTTCGATTTTCGATTATTTCGGTTATCGGTTTTTTGGTTTGATCATGTTTTTCGGTTTGATCACCGCAGTTTGCATCGGTTTGGATCGGTTAATGAACACCCCTAAACTTACGTTGATTTCAAAGTTTTCTTTCACATATTTAGTGCTTAAGTGTATAAGAATTGGTGCCGCCAACAAATCAAACCGATGTAAACAAAATAAACACAAAAAACAAGTGTATTAATCCGATGAAAAAATTATTTTTTCTAAAACTTAATTTTCTTAACCAATTTTCAAACATGTTGTGTTTTGTGGCAACTTGCTCTTATCACCCCACGGTCGTAATGCTAATTTACCAAAGTACCCATCACTACGCAGAAACGAAGAAGGCGGCAATACGGAGAGTTTGGGAAACCGAAATGAAAAATACCGGTCAAGTGTCCCCTATATTAAACGGTGGGACCGAGAAACCAAACTAATAGAGTAATAGAACAAAGGCACCGCAACAACAAAGAAGAAGATTAGGTACTAACTATCTATCTATCTATTATGTGAACGTATTCAGCAACAAAAAAGAAACCATGCTCGATGGCGAAGAAGATCATTCAAGACACCACTAGGAAGATGTCGCAGCTGTGCCGGAAAATCGTTAAGGTCGACGTCCGGTGGGGCGTCCTCAAAAGGGTATCTTTCGTTGGACACTTTTTCCGCTTCATTTGGAACAGACTTCTTGTTTGCTCCGTCGCCGGAAGGCCATCTCAGTACCGGAAACTACCCCTCCGGGACCCCTCTTCTACTCCGCCGTCCTACGCTGACGACGTCTTCTCCTCCTCTGCAACCACCACTGGCGGCTATGACTCTGATTCCGATTTGGTGAACCTCAAGATCAGCTTGTTGGGTGATTGCCATATTGGAAAAACTACTTTTGTGGTCAGCATGTTTCTAACTTTACCATTTTTTTAAAAAAGAATTTAACAAAGTGTGTACTAGAAATTTTTAAACTTTTACATTATTATCATCCTGATTAGCAAATAAATAGAAATCTCTAGCTTGTAGTTAGGCTTCGATTGCAGGTCTATGCATATAAGAGAATATTTGTCTCCAGAGATTAATACCTGACTCTCAACGAGAATACTCTCAGCACTCATTTTTTTCTATAATATTCTCAAGCTTATTTATCATGAGAATTAACAAATTTACTATGAAAGTCTGTGATTAGATTCTCCCTGCATATATTATTTATTTCTTTTGAAATTGGTCGAGTGTAGTAGCTTTTTATTTCAAAGGGTCTAACTAGCTTGGGTTATGTGAATTCCTATTTTCAGATCAAGTATGTGGGGAATGAGCAAGAGAAGAGGAGCTTACAGATGGAAGGATTGAATCTAATGGACAAAACTTTGTCTGTTCAAGGAGCTCGTATTTCGTTTAGAATATGGGATGTTGCAGGTGCTTTGCTTAAACTTTACCTTTCTTACAATTTTCTGTGTACTTTTACATTTGCTTTTTTGTTTTTATTCTTTTTAGTTTTCTGGGTTTGTTTTTTATGAGTTAATTGATTTATTGATGGTGAAGTATTATATTATGTGGCGTGTGTAGGTGATAAAAGGTCCTTGGATCAAATTCCCATGGCTTGTAAAGATTCGGTTGCGATTTTGATTATGTTCGATCTCACCAGTCGTTGTACACTAAATAGGTAGCTAAGAGATATTATTATCTGTGTGTCATGTGTTCGGTGCTTAGAAACGTTAACGATGATTTGCTTTTTTTGTGCTTTGCTATGTTCGTGCAGTGTTGTTGGATGGTATAGTGAAGCAAGAAAGTGGAATCAGGTACCATAAAAATTAATTTTGCAGGGCTTATATAGTACTATTACTTGAATTGATTTTATTTCACAAAGTGACGCCACTGTTTAAATTATAGTGTAGTTTCCAAAGGCTTTTGGCGTGGAAACTCTTTTGAAAATAAACCAGAGAAATTTTGAAGTGCTAGTGCAAATGGATTGAGTAACCACATTATGATTATAATGAGACTTTACTAACATTTATGACAGGAAAGTGACATTAATTTCTCATTAACATTAGACTGAGAAAGGAACTGATTATTTACTTGTTGCGGTATGCTATTTGTTCAAGATATCAAAATGGCTTGTTAATATAACTAAGTATCCTGTTTTAGGTTGATAATATCAATATTTTGAAGATTTTGACATATTTTTTAATGAAATTTCTGATGACATTTTGTTCAATTTGCAGACTGCAATTCCAATTCTAATAGGGACCAAGTTTGATGATTTTGTTAGACTTCCCCCAGATGTGCAATGGACAATTGTAACACAGGTAAGTGAATAATAATTATTAATTGCTGCAAATTAGGTTTGGTAACTTAAATTCATCTTAAGCATAGTACATTCATGGGGCTGCTTTACTTGTCTTGGTCATTTTCACATATTGACTCATCCTTGATTGACTGGGAACAAAGAATAATTCTTCTAATAAATAGGAGTCTTATTTGGAACCTCAGCATGTATCATTTATGAAAGTTCTATGTTTCCGCGTTTAGCATTAACTTTGGGGCCTACATGTTGATTAAAGTCGGGTCAGTGATGTGTTCACAGTTCTCATTACTTTCTTTTTTTTGGCAGAAATTCACGGTTATAACTTTAAATAAAGTTAATATTACTACTTTTTTTTATCACATTACTTGGCTTTTCAAAATTTAATTAACTTGGTACGGCACATAAATACAGGCAAGGGCATATGCAAGGACGATGAAGGCAACCCTTTTCTTTTCAAGTGCAACCCACAACATAAATGTCAACAAAATTTTCAAGTTTATCATGGCCAAGCTCTTTAACTTACCATGGACAGTGGAACGAAATTTGAGAGTTGGAGAACCCATAATTGACTTCTAAATTGTTCTTTACACTGATTCGTATGTATATAGAAGGACAAAAGAGAATAAAAAATAGAATGAGATAGAAAGAAAACAAGTCAACTTTTTCATATTGGCTGGGACCTATCACCATTTACCACCTAGGTACCTAATTTCCATGTCTCAATAGGCCATTTTGACTATACATCTTTAGAGAGAGTGAGAACCTGAGACGTTATGTCTCGGTTTTGTGTCGCTGGTAGCTTACCCCTGTTGTGGCTGATGTCAAAGCCCACAGAGGTCTTAATTTTCTATGTTGCCCTGATAAAGGAGAAATTCTATTTCTATATAATTTTTGTATGATATATTTTTTAATTCATCTAATGTCATAAATATACTCTCTAACACATTTTTTTTTCAAGATTTATTAGAAATTGTAGTTTACGTGTGAGAATGATAAAAAGATTTAATATATTTTTATTATTATTTAAAGTCAAATATTTATTTTGAGTTTTATACTCAAGGCTACCGTGCTGGTAAACAACCTGTTCTGGCAATTCAAACAGCGCCTCATCATAATCACCATAATAGATGATATTATTTTCATTCTAGTTTGGATCAGCAAAGTCAAGTTCCAACTCCTTCATCCCACGTTCTGTGGCAAAACTAACGCATTGATCAATGATATCAAAATCATGATTTCTCCATCACAGTTCCTTTGTAGTTGTCAATCCAAAAGTGAATGAATTCAACAAAAGCCCTTCTCCGGATTTCTCTTGTTTAAGCAGGCTGATCTGGTTGAACAAAAAAGAGTTCATTGAACTCTGTTTTTTTGTCAACTTGCATTCTTTCGACCATTTGCTTGAAATGATAGAAGCTCTCACAGATTCCTTGAAGGGAAGGAGTGAAACAATGGTTATAAGCAATTGGATTGACAATGAACTCGTACGGTCAGAGATTGCCATGACTCTAGCTATATGATATGGTGATTGATAGTTAAGTTGTGGAGGAGAGGACTTTTAGCTAGGTTACTGAAATTTTCTTCAAATATTTCAATGGGATTGAAATATGTGTGTATAAGAAAAATTAAGGCAATGGGTGCAACCTTATGGAACAAATGTTCTGATACATGTTCTCTGAGAAAAATAATGTTGCTTACTGCTATATGAACTTTAGTATTTATTTGTTTTCCTCTTTTGTTCTTTTCTTTTTTGTAAATTCTATGTATACGTTACCATTATTAGAGGAAAAAAAAGTTAGAAATATATATATATATATATAATAATTACTATAATATATTACCATTGGATTTAGAATGAAGACAATGATTGCGACCTAACTAGAAAAATATTATTTTAAGACGTTGATTTAAGATTGTTATATTGAAATCGACTTAGAATTTTATGTGGTAGCAAATTTGTAAATAAAAGAAAATATTTAGAGATGATTTTCAAAAAAATCCTTTTTAAAAACATATATTTAAAAACCTTTGGTGAAAATGCATAAAATTTTAATATTGGATTTTTTTCTTCATTTGTGCTTTTCGTTTTTGTAGATTGCATATATCTATTAATTAATTTCCTCAAGTCCCAGAATGGTTTCAATTGCCTTTTGTTTACAGTCAATGGTTTCCATGGTTAGAAATAAATTTTAAGAAACATATAAATATATATTTGCAATCAATTACTTTGCATTTGTCGTTTGTATTTCAATTTTTTAATGAATTTACTTAATACAGCCTAAGTTAACAGGTTTTTTTTTTTTTTTTTTTTTTTTTTTTTTTTTTTTTTTTTTTTTTTTTTTTTTTTTTTTTTTTTTTTTTTTTTTTTTTATGTTGCATTATTTGAATGATCAGTGTTTATATAAAATCTGTCTTTTTTGTGTGTGTATTAATTGAAGAAAGAGAGAGTGTGAGAGCAAATAAAAGAACAAAGAGAAACTAAGAAATGTAAACTAGTGTAGGATAATTAACATTTTAATATCAATTAATTAGTTTTACATGCATTAACTATTTAATTTTAAGAGTTTGATTTTTAAATATTGATTGGTTGTGTAAAAATTGTCATCCAAATAAAAATTACTCTTTTCATTTCAAAATAAATGTCATTCTAATTTTTTTACACATGCAAAACAAGACCAAGAAAGTTAATAAA
>PYAF01005412.1:556829-592528 GCA_007407185.1 Glycine tomentella | reverse complement strand
AAGAGAGTTAGAGTAAAATAAAAGAGAGAAAATAATAAATGAGATTAATGATACGATAGATAAATGAAGATAAATATAAGAAGAGAGATAAAAAGAAAAGAAAAGTGGGTACATAAAGACAATAAGGATCTCGTTATTATTGAAAAAAATATATTTTTAGTCCTTATATTTTTATCGATTTTTTTTAGTTCCTTAAACTCTAATTTAATTTCTAAAATTTTACAAAAAAAATTTGTTTTTAGTTTTTATTCACAATTTTTTTACTAACATGCAGTATTAACTTGTATTCTACGTATATTAACTTGTGTCCAATGTGATAAACAATGTGCTTTTTTTTTCTTTTAAAAAATAATTAAAATAATGTGGGATATTGATTTTTTAAAAAAAAGAAGTTATTGAGATGTCTCTCTAAAACATATTAAATCCTAATTTTCAAAAATTACATCTACATGTAGGAATTGTGGTTTAAAATTCACAACTGATTTTTAATATTCAAGATGAAAAAGGAATGTGAGTGTGGGAAAAATTTGTTATTATTAAAAATGAGAATCGGCAATTATATATAATGAGAGAATAATTAATGTTTTAGAGATGCAAAATTTGGAGAGATGTGATTTTTTTTTTAATAACCATTTAATAGAATGGTGTGTCAAGTTAGTAGTGTTACATATTCTTTGTAATAATGATAGTTTTTGTGCCACTTTAATTTATATAAAAATATTTTTCTTATGGTGTCACCTTGGTACTTAACCAAGAATCCCTCTAATCGAAACATTTGTTCCCTAAAACAAATAATATCCTCATTTATTGCAAATTTAACATGCAAGTTCAAAAGATACTCCCTTTGTAAGTCCATAAATCATGTACCCTCACCTATTACAAATTTAACATGCAAGTTCAAAAGACACTTTCTCCTAAAACAAATAATACCCTCGCCTATTACAAATTTACCACGTTGGATATAAATTAACATCGTTAGTAAAAATTTTCTGAAAAATGATTAAAAACAAGTTTTTTTTTTTTTTTTTTTTAAAAAATTACTAACACCTTAATTTCTATGGCTAATTACCAACGGTCAAGTTGTGGGTAATTAAATGGTTTTTTCTGAAGGACGTTAGTTGCATACCATTCTGTCATAAAAGAAAATTATATTTTTTATAAAAAAAATGTTAGTATTGAATAATTAATTATTCCTATCATATTAGTTGTATCATATTAAATACAACTAATTTCAATAACATTAATTATTAAATACTAAATAACTAATTACAATATAAATTATATATATATATATTGATTTTCTCAAAGTCAATTAATGGTTGCTATTGTTATAAACAAATTTTAGTAAACATATAAATAAATTTGTAATCAATTATGTTACAGTTGTTGTTTGTATTCTAGTTTTTCAAATGAATTTAAACAGTATCATATATATTTATATACTAAAACCAGGGAAAGAGAGATAAAGAGAGAAAAATAAAAAAGAGAAAAATTAATAAAAAGGAATAAATGATGTGATGGAGAAATAAAGAGAGATTCATAAAGAAAACAGATATGAAATAAAAGTTGAGTGTATGATAATAATAATTTTATCATTTTTTGGTGTAGGTGTATTTTTTTTACTGTCGGTGGGTGTATTTATTTATTATTAGATATGTTTATTATTTTTAATCAGTGGTTTAGATTTTTGGCAACCAATTGATGTGTTGGCTTATTTGTAATTAATTAATTAAATTGGCCCTTTTCTTGTCAAAAGGATTCCAGAAAAGGGTTGTAGTTGGAAATAATGGAGTCACGGACGATATTGGTTGCTTGTAGAGGAAGAGACACTCCACATTGTCTCCACTCTAGGGCTGCTCATGGATTGGATTTATTAAAATTCAATCCATATTCAAATCATATCCATTTAAACGGATATGAATAAAAAAATCCAATCCATATTCAAAACAGGTTTGAATATTTATAAAACCAATTTTAAACCAGATTTAAACCATTCTATAACTAGTTTTAAAACCGGCTTATTATTTAAAACCAATTTTGAAAATCATAAATCCATAATTGTGGAGAACATACTCATTGTAGCAAAAACAAAAAGAAATGAAAAACATCTATAATTGTGGGCATTGACTTTATAAGTAGGAGACATCAAGTCTGCATGAGAAATCCAATTAGAGTCTGAGGTGTCGTGAGCAATCTCAAAAAAGTATGCTTATTAGATATAAATGCATTAGATTATGTTTCTTAGTTAATTCTCAAAAAAATTGACCGAAATCCAATTATTATTAGATGGCAGATGGAGAGTGAGAGACATTTACACGTGCATGAATTAAGTATGCAGAAGTATAATCACTGAACAAGGGGCAGTTAACTGCGCCTCCATCTGCTAATCTAAGGGTGATTTAAAGAAAGAATGCCCAGAAATATGTAACAAAGCTCCAGCCAGCATCTTCACTAGTGTTAGCAAGCATTAATAAATTGTAATGTGAATCATAACGAGCATTAAACAGATAACCATAATAATATTATCATTAAGAAAGCCTTATTATAAATATGCCATGTCTTGAGAAATTATCCTCAGACTAAACAAATACACAAGTTTATTCCTCAAACTTAATGATAATTCAGAAATAGAGGGGGGGTGGGGCAAAAAACTAATAATCTCTAATGATAATCTTCCTCAGCCGTCTCATCATTATAAATTATTATATACAATTAGGCAGAAAGCCGGATCATCCAGTATTTACCATAATCCAGCAACCACATTCCAAAATTAACTTCCTTATCGGTGGCCTTGTATGACCACATGTAAAGAAGTTTGTGGATAATTCTCAACTCCTCAACACTACTGATTTGCCTGCAAAAATGAGTAGAATGAGAGATTATGTATACCTGCAACTACAATTGTTATTTTCATAAGAAAACCATATCATAAGCAATCCACATAGTCAGTATTATAGTCTGTTTCTTACTTTCTTACCAGTTACCTCCAATTTTTTTCTTAATTTTTCAAGGACCTCCACAAGTACAACAAACCATATTTAGAAAGATACTTAAAAATACATGTTCCCATCAGAAGCCTCATTGCAAAGGAGTGATATGCTAATTGGTGCAGTCAACTTTTAGAAGCTTCTAAAAACTGCTATTTGTGCAGTCAACTTTTAGAAGCTTTGATATGCTAATTCATGTTAAAATAGACTTAGAAAAAGGAACAAGAAGTATGGTGGGTTCAAACAAATAGCAGTTAGGTGGCAATTCAAAGTGAAGCTACTAGATAAATATCAAATCACCTAATTTAGAATAGCTCCATCCGATGGGAAGGATAGACACACTAAGGCAAATTGACACTCAACTGTAACCTATGACTAGAAATCTCAAATTTTGCCTTCTTATATACTTAACAAAATCAAATTGTCCCATCAAACATCTTATGAAGTAGAATCCTAAGACAGTTTGCACACTAGTAGTAGACAATGTAGGTTCCTCCACCTTGAAATTAGTCTACCTAATCACCCAATATCTCACAACACAATCTGTGTCACCCCTGAAGTTAGCCTCCAAAACCACCCTAATACAAATACAACCTTTGCAAAGGATCCTCCAAGGCTCCAACCAATAAGAGGTAAGAGTGTGAGCATGTCTATGTTTCATTTTAGTGCATGATATGGCAAAGGAGCATAGTACTCAGCAAATGAAATATCACTAAAGAACATACTCATCTAGATAATACCTGTGAATACAAGAAGGTTCCAAAGATGGCAATAGCAGCTCCTAGAGCATTAATAGGCTGAACTGGTGTGTGGAATATAATGATTGAAGAAACTATAACAGATATACGTTTCATGGTGTTTCCAATGCTAAATGTCAAGGGAGAGATCTCATCCAGAGACATGTATGACACTTGATTGTACAGATGATAAAATATGCTCTGAGCTGCCACCCACCTGTTGTGCACAAGTAGCAGCCATATGTTTAATTATAAGACAAAGAAATGCAGAAGTTTTTCAGAACCACAAGTGAAAGGACAAGAAATTAAATCAGATTACTCAATAAAAACAAAAGAACTCAGGGCAATTTCTTGTTTGAAAATCCAAACACATAAATCAGGTTTCCCACCAACTTTGCGGTCAGCAGCAAATGCGTATGTGAAGTGTATCAGCAAATGCGTATGTGAAGTGTATCAGGTGAGAACTCTTAATTATTGTGAGAAATGAAAACATTGAATTACAGCTATTAAAATTAACAGTTAAAATTGCATATTTAATTACAAATCCCACGTGATCTTAAATTAGAAAGGGAAAATCACACAAGATTTATAATAAAATAAACAATTTAAACTGTCAATTTAAAATCAAAATGGTTATAATTAAATGTTCGCATTTCTCAAACCAAGATTAAAAAACAAAAATCATGTGACTATTTTTTAAGTAGTCATGCTACTTTTAAGTAATTTTTAATGTTGATCATCTATGTCTAGTTATACGGAAAAGATTTGTTCTACTTTCTAATAACTACATAGCAACTAATAATTTGCCCAACATCAAATAAATTTGAATTTCTGAAAAGGACAGAAAAGATGTGGACAATAGTTGTCGGAATAAGAATATTATGAATTTATGACAATTTCAAGATATCACCTTTATGGAAACATAGCATGCATAACATCAGATAGAGTAGACATTTTGTAATTACCATATAACTTGGGGTCCAATTTGAGAGAGTGCTGTTTGCCATCCAGCTGCCCACATCTGTGGTCCCTCCACAGCAATCGCAAATGGTGTGAGAATTACAAGGGACAACAAAGATAAACAAGCGTAGTAATTCATTCCACTAATATTCTTTCCCTTCATGCCCCTTTTCGAATAGATATTACGGAGTACGAATGCCAAATTCGATATCATAGCCCCCATAAAACCTGAAAAATATAATAAAATGGTTATGAAATCAAAATTAGGATGGTGTAAAGGACTCCTATGCAGAAAAGATGAAAAGTTATGTACATTCCATCATAACCTCTGCCAATGGCATAAGCACCGAAGTACGTACATAATAGTAAATCAACCATTCTGTTGGGGGCTCAACACAAGCATGAACACATAATAATTAAAATAGATATATAAATAGAGGTCTAGTAATAATCACTTTGCTTGTGGAGGAACGGGAAGGGGATTGTGATATTGCCTTAATGAATAACTTGCCATTAAATTATCTTCTCTCAGGTCAAATTTTTAAGTTCAATTAGTCAGTTATCTTCTCATATCTCTACAACAAAATACAAAATAGAACAGAATAAGATAACAAATAATTTTTTCATTAGAAAATCAACTTCTTTACCAATCATGTTGAAATTGAGCTCAGTCATAGCTGCAAGTCCACATCCACCAATGATTGGAATCAAAGACAGGTAGACTGGCGCCGGGAATTTCTCGCCCAGTAGTCTGGAAACCATTACACTGAAAGCAGGCTCAGCACTCTTAATAATATGGGTGAATGATACGGCAACTTTTGACATGCTAACAGTTGCCGCTACATGTCCTATTGTATGTAAAACAGCAACCTGCAGGGAAAAAACAGCAAACACTAAGGTCCCTATCCATATCAAGATGTTAATAAATGAACAAATAAGAGGAAAAACCAAAAATATTCAAGATCTTGATTAAATTGCGGTCACAGATGCAGTCTAGGTTTCATCAGGATCCTTGATATTGCGACGAATTGCAGCCACAAAGACCCCCAAAAGGCTTGACATTGCATATAAAACCTTTCCAAAACTTAAATTTCCATCGTTAAAAAATATCTCTCTTGTAAAGCTCCTGCCAATTCATCAACATAGTTTAAATGAATTAAATTTTCTCTTTTTTTGTTTTCTTTTGCATGAAATCGTCAAGCTTCTCTGAAGTCAAACCACAGACACACACACACACACACACACATATATCAAGACATGGGACAAAAAACAAAATCTTTTCCCGAGAACAAGTACAAGTCAGTTATAACAAATGAACAAACAAAAAAAAGCATGCTTTCACATTCACCTGAGGAAAGAAACAAAAAGTGAGTGACTTACAGGGAACAAATCCTTCCAAAACTGAAGATCAGTCTTAGGAGGCTCAACTATCTTGGTGGCCCAACAGAACAACATTATGAGAGAGCCACATGCAAGGGAGAGAGTTGAGGTAAGCCAAGGGTATGGGAATGCATTCAGAACCTTCTTATTATAAATATTGAACACCACATTCAGAACCCACCATGTTGCAAAGTATATCCCAATCTTCACCTTCTTGGCAGCCTCTGATGGAGCCCCTCCAACCTCTGATCTATCAGTCTCATAAGCCTCACATGTCACGAAATCACAGCGCTCACGCCTCACCAGAGACACAACAAAATCTCCAAAACCAACGCGAGAAAGGTGCAGTGGCTTTTGCACTGACACCAATGATCTCAGAGAGTTTTTTTCACTTGGGAGGGAAGAAGGTGAAACAATGGAACATGACTGAACTGGGGTTGAAGATGAACCGTTTTTACGCAGGAAAATATCAGAAACTCTTGTCGATATGGCGGGTTGTTTCACGGTGCAAATCATGGTATGTGATCACTGATGAAACGATGAAAAATAATAATAGTAATAAAAATCTAAACTTTCTGACGATAACCTTAATGGGTTGCTAAAAATAATTGATATGAGAATCAAAAAACGAGAGAAGAAAGTAGGAATCCCGTGCGTTATGTGTCAGTGTCAGAGTCGTGATATGAACTCTCAGTCTCACGGACTGGGCGCTATATTTTAATGTGATTTGAGAATGTCGCTGTGATTTGGCTCTTATATGTGACTCTGAGATCCTCATAGGTTTAGTTAAGTGCAAATCGAAGTTACTGCGACAGAATCCGAAAAACTTACTAGGTTGTTATCTTAATTTAGAAAAGATCAAGCATAAAAATAGAAAAGATATGATAAACTTTTTAAGGATCGACGACTAGGAATCTGTTTTGGGAATTGGTGGGGGTGAAAGATAGTAAAAACAGCGGGCTTGGTGAAGCGGTACAGGGAGAATAGCAGTTACAGACTTTTCCATCAAAAGGGTGAAAGAGTAAATTCAGTAGTACTTTTTTTTTTTTTGAAAAAGGATGAAATATTCAATCCTTATTTAGGGCCTATTTGGATACAAGCTAGAAGTATTTTTGAGAGCTTTTCTACTGAAAAAAACACTATATTTTCAGTAGAGAAGCTCTCAAAAGTACTTCTAACCTTGTATCCAAACATGTCCTTATTATAGCACATTTTAAAATATTTTATATTGATATTCCTTAATTGAAACATCAATGATATATGGACTTTAGTAATTAAAAAATTATATATGGACTTTGTAATATATATATATATATATATATATTATCGATTATATCTAAAATTGATTTTATTTATATTTTTTTCTGTTTTATGGTATCAAATAACATACAATGTATGTAAAATAAGTGAATCTTGAGAACCATGAATTTGGAAATTATGTTTTTTGGGAATAAAAAAATTATTTGGTTGACTATTATTAATTTTTAAATAAATTTTTAAAAAATCAAAAAATTACATGATTTTTTTATCACATTAAATAATTTAATAAGAGTAATATAATATTTTTACTATAATAAACAAAAATTAAACTTGGGAAAATATGATTCTTCCCCTCCTCCACATAAATGTTTTTGTGCGATTTCCAGGACAAATATGTTTTTTAGAAATGCATATCAAATTTCAAAGTTAAATTAAAATTCTTGAGAAAATGAATTTTTTTTCCTAAATACCCCTTTAATGTATTCTCTTATATATTTTTAACGTGGACAGAAAGATTTAACAATTGATAACTAAATATGTATATCTTATCTTCAAAGTTCAAAATTCAAATATTATATTTTTCTTCTTCTCTAAAGATTTTACCATCATGTTGATCTATCTTCCCCAAACTTTTTATCTCTATCTATTTTCAAATTTTGCTTATATTTTTTTTTTCAAATTTAAAATGACGGACAACAATTTTAATTTAAAAATTTGAGTATTAATTATTCATTAAATTAGTTTTTAATATAAAGAATCAATTTGATGTTTATACACTAAAATTAGTGACTATGTTACTTTTATTTTTACTTTTTAAATGTCATAACATTGTAAATATAGTTTGAAATGGTTGACAAAAATTCATATGGTGACTATGACAATATATTATCTTGTTTTGTTCAGATATTTGGAGTACTTAATCGACATGATATGATTAACTTATTTTACCACCCATTTTAGAAATGAAATTGATCTTGTTATTAACTTTATTTTGATTAGCGAAAACTCAAGTGTTATCATGTTTGCGTATCTACATTTTTATTATACTATCATATATTTTAATGTGTTAAATTTGATATATATTAATATATATATATATATACATAGTTATATATAACATATATGCTGAATAAAATTTTATATAATATATATGTAGAAAATAAACATTGATATATTGCATAAATTAATTTTATTATATAATATAAAATACATTTGAAAATTCTTAGGTATTTGTATTTTTATTGTGTTAAAATATTATTATAATTGTTATATATGTGAGTGATTGTACCTTGTATTTTTAATAAAATAAATTAAAATTAATACACTCACCATATTATAAATTAAAAAAATTGCATTTTCTCTTATAAAAATGGTAAGTCAATTTTTTTTTTAATAAAACTAAATTAATATACATGTCATATTATAAATTTTAAAAAATTATAATTTCTCTTATAAGAATGATACACCAAATTATTCTATAAAACATCCGTTTGTATAGTATTTGTTTCACACCCCTTGGTGATGATATTGAATCTTATAACATTCACATTTCTCGTCCTTAATTTTCTTACTACAAGAATTACGATAGGCAAATAAACAAATAGTTTTGAAATTTTGAAAGCATATTTTTTAACTAGGGAATTTTACACACACACAAAAAAAAACACAAGCATGATTGATTTTCCATTTTGAGATGGACTTGTAGGGTAGGGACCAAATTGGGACTCACAGAAGAAAGGAAGGTGGTTATTAAGAAATGGAAAAACAAAATAATAATAATAATGGTGATTTTTAGTTAGCACTATGTTCAAAATACTTGTTTCAAATATGTAGTTTAATGATGGTTAAAAAACGTGAAAAAAATGTTTATATTGTTTGAAATTTAACACTGATATGATGAAAAAACACAATTCACTATATTTTTATAAGTGAAAAACAAAAGACACTAGAATAATTTATGGGGGATAAAATTGCCAAAAAGTTTGGAAATTAAAAAATGTAATCAAGAAAAAATATAGAAAAAATATTCATTTAATTCATATAGTTGCACACATTTTATATTTTAATTGCTACACTTAAAAATCATCTTTTTTAATCCTTATACAATATGTTTTGGATTCCTTTTAGTTCTTGTGTTCAAAATGACAAGGACTAAGATAAATGTTATATAATGTAAAGACCAAAATTTTAAAAGTGTTTATATATAAACTAAAATGAATGATTTTTTAAGTAGAAGGACTAAAATGTAAAGTTTATACCAGAATAGTGATCAAATGAGTAATTTTTACAAAAGTCTATGATGTATTAAAAAAGCAAATCATATTGAATTGAATTTTTTAAAAAGGTAAAATTATAATTTAATACCTTTAAAGGGATATTTGTAAGAATAAATAAATGATAATTGTAATGAATAACTTCCTAAAAAATAAAATAATAAAATGGATGTGAAAAATAAAATATAAAAAATGAAGTTGAATAGTTTTAATTTTAAAGACATTTTTTATTTATCTTCATTCAAATTTAGTCTATAAAGGAAAACTTGCTACAGTGCTATTCAATTTGTATAAAAATATCATTTATTAATAGAAGAAACATAAATAAGTAAAAATATTTATTTATTTATTTAATCAGACAATTAACCTGTAATTAACATTTTTCTTAGCTAATCACAATTTCTTAATGTATACTAGCTTAAACGAAAAGACTCCTTTATGTTTTTTTCAAAATAAATTCTGGGCTCTGGGCCTTGGCCTGGTTTAATTGGATCTTGCACTATGTATAAAAGAGAGTTGGGCGGGTTAATCTAAACGGGTATATGGAGTGAGCGACGTTTTCCCTCCTCTAAGGTCCCAATTTTTTCTTAAACCCTAGAACGAACACACACACACACACACACTCTCTCACAGAAGAAGAAGCTGCTGCAGAAGAGAATTTCCAAAATGTCGATGTCGAAGAGTTCCAAGATGCTTCAGTACATCAACTACCGTATGCGTGTCACCATTCAGGACGGTCGCCAGCTCGTCGGAAAATTCATGGCCTTCGACCGCCACATGAACCTCGTCCTCGGCGACTGCGAGGAGTTCCGCAAGCTTCCTCCGGCCAAGGGCAAGAAGCCAGCCGAAGCTGCCGACCGCGAGGACCGCCGCACGCTTGGCCTCGTCCTCCTCCGCGGCGAGGAGGTCATCTCCATGACCGTCGAGGGCCCTCCTCCGCCGGAAGAGTCCCGCTCCAAGGCCGTCGGCGCCGCCGCTCTCGCGGGCCCCGGCATCGGACGTGCAGCCGGTAGAGGTATCCCGCCTGCCCCCGTCGTCCAGGCCCAGCCCGGACTCGCCGGCCCTGTCCGCGGTGTCGGCGGCCCCGCCCCCGGCATGATGCAACCGCAGATCTCGCGCCCGCCGCAGCTCAACGCACCTCCGGTGTCTTATCCCGGCGGTGGACCGCCTGTCATGAGGCCTCCGGGGCAGATGCCGGGGCAATTCGCTCCTCCTCCTATGGCGAGGGGTCCGCCACCGCCTATGCCGCCTGGGCAATTTGCCCCACCGAGACCTGGTGGCCCTCCGCCACAGTTCCAAGTTCCACCGCCGCAGTTTGGACAGAGACCCATGGGGCCTCCCCCTCCTGGACAGATGGTGAGAGGACCTCCGGCTCCCCCTCGTCCCGGGATGCCGGCTCCGCCACCGCCTCGCCCTGGCATGCCACCGCCACCTGGCAGCGGTGTTCCTGTGTTTGGTCCTCCTCGACCTGGCATGCCCCCTCCGCCAAACCCTCCAAATCAACAGCAACAGTAATGGGAGAATTGATTGGTAGGTTTGTATTTGTTGTTTTGTTCAGTACTCTGTTTATGTGTTTGAGTGTGTGTTATCAGAATTGAGTGACTCAGTGAGTGAGTGTATGTGTGTGAGTGTGCCTTTGTGAAATTGATTTTGAAGCGATTTATGTTTAGATGATTTTACTATGATAGCTAGTTTGATGTAAAATTCAATTTAAATTTTTCAACATCAAAGTTTTAACGTGCTGTCGTGTTCCTTGATTTTGTTGGAATTTGTGGACAAATGCTGCCATAATTGTGGCTATGGACATCTCAACTCTCAAGTTAACCTTGATTTTGCGGCTGAAATCTCAAAAGTTACTTTTTATCACCTCTAGTCTGACAAAGACTAAATATTTGTATCTTTTCTAAAACCATGTTTGACAAGAGGCAAAATCAATTTCAATAAATCAGTTTTGTTACCATCCACTGAGCAACCAGACACGCATGCTATGTTTTTCTGTATATCTTGCACTACTCCTTTTTGTGCGTACAGATAGTGATGTCTAGAAGGAAAATTGAAGGTTCCTAAGAATTTTACGAAATTAGGATAAGATGAGATCGTACATTTTGCAAGGAAAAACTAAAATTGTTATCATAAATCTTTCTTTATTTTTATTGGTAAGGGTGTTGGAGCCAAAGGCTATTTGTAATACCAACTCAAATTTATGTTTGGAAGTGAAGCAAAATTTAACATCAATACCTTTTAGTCAAGTTTCTAGACTCATTAGGACGCCTATCGATAATTTGACATGATTGTGACTTTCTATTGTAGAAGGATAGTATGTTGTTTGCCATAACGATTTTTGAATTTAATTGTTGGAAATACTGTCTTAAGAGAAGATATATATGTATATTGTATATGTGTGTATATACATATACACATACATTTCCAGCCTTTTGAGCCATTCCATCATCTTTATTTGTGGCCAGATAGGTGCCAAGCTGACTTTCTTTGTATTTTGTTGTTATTCCTGTTGGGAAATCACCAAGGGAAGGTAACTTCCCTACATGCTAGTATCAGCTATTTACACACTCTAACCAAGGAAATTAAATGTTAACTGATTCAAATGGTGGTAAGGCAAATGTGTAATTCTGTCTGTTCCCTTTCCTTTGTAAATGAGCATGCTTTAGCATAGTTGTCAATAGTGTTGCTATCCTGTGCTCACAAAGTGGAGCAGCTGGAGCGTTTTAGAAAATTGAATAGCTTTGCAGTTAGTGTTATCAATGGTGGATTGCTGAAATCCTAATTTCTGCCATAGAAACATGCCATTGCACCCTATGGTGCCACCACTGTGGGCTTCCCTTCACATATTGTTGCCTATGGCAGTTGGCAATAAACCTGCCATGGTGGCCTTGGCGCTGCCAAACACCCACCCTTTTCTGGGAACATATCCAGTATTTCTCAGCATTTTCTGGCCAGTTGTGACAGTTGGCCATCCCCAACATATGCAGCCCCTGCTCTCCATAGTTTATGATCATCCCTGAGAATTCGGCGGCCATTTTCTGCAAACCTGTCACTGTTTCTAGCCAGATGTGACCTTTGCTGCCTTGCTTTGTTCTGTCCATATGTTGTGAAAATGGATGTCCCAGGTGTAGATTTTCAGGCTCTTGGACTTGTGAATTTATGAATGTCTACCCAATGTTACCCACTATGTCTTTTGGCCAGAAATTACATGACTCAGGCTTGATTCCCTCATGAACTAGTGAATTTATGCACGTCTAATCAATTTTTCTATGAAAAAAACAATGTAACTCAACTTGTTTTCTTGACTTTTGAGTTTGACAACCATTCCTATCATGTCCAAATTACTTTTCACTGAATCAATGTATCCTTATCCTCTACTGGTGACATCTTAATTAATGCTAACTTTTCTTTGACTTGCTTTAACCCATCAAACACTTCTACTGGCATTTATTATCCTTTAATAGTGCTTATTTGTGCCAGAACCATATCAGAAACCAAACCTGACTGGTGACTATTACTTGCTGGCTGCACATTCTCCTTATTTGTTCTTTATTTACCTTTATATAAATGTAATGATAATGGTTTGGACCAGTTTATTTTAGTGTTCAACTCATTATGCGGCTGTTGGCTGGGATTTGGCTCAAGCTCAAGTGTTGAGCTTGATTATGAGCATCTAAATGCTTGTGAATACTTACCAGATATATGATACCGATTTGTCTCAGTAAAGCAAGAGTGGCGTTATTTTGTTGTCTTATTTTCTGTGTGATAGAAATAGGGAAGAAAAAGAAAGAACTAAGAACAAGATGCAAGTAAATAACTTGGTATAGACATAGTGCTACTGCTTAAGAGTATTATTAGTTGATTATTCTAGTCATAGGCTTGTGACTTGTGTTATGACGTCCATAGTTATCAATCGTGGTTGGAGCGGCCACGATAGCGGCAGAGCGGGCCTTCACCGCTACAGTAGGTGGTGTTGCGGGGCGGTTAAGTATCGCGGACGTCGCGTGCGCGACGTGGGATTCGCGGAGCGGCCGTGACTTTGTTTGCGCGACCTTTTCTTCGTTCACTCCGACGGTTCCTCTTCCGGCCACCATCTCTTCCTTCTCCGACACCCTTTCTTCTTCTTCGGCGGCAGTTTGTTGCCCTTTATTCTTCTTACTTTCTTTCTCTTCTTCTCTGAAGACCGCGACACTTTCTCTCCTTCTCCCCATTTTCGTTTTCGTGGTTGTCTTCTTCTTTGTCTTCCTTCCCTTTCCTTGTCATTTTGTTGGAAGAAGAGCATGGAAGAAGGGGAACTGTTGGGGTGCAGCAAGGAGTGAGGCGCAGCAGGTGCAGCGGCAAATGTTGGAGAAGCGAGGGCATCCGCGGCACGGGGAATGGAATGGTGAGCTCGTCAGGAAGGTGAGCGTTGGAGCGGAAATGGAAGAAGCCGTGAGAGAGAGAGAGAGAGAATGAATGGATGTGTGTGTTGGTGAAAGAGATTAGGCATATAATGTGTGTTAGTAAAGGAGATTGTTTCCTGCACCCCTTTATTGCTAAATGTACTCCTCAGCTTATTTTTTTAGTTATATTTCTATTTTTCAGCTTATATATTTATATTATAAATTTTTTTAATACATATATAAAAATATTAGAATAGTGGTCATCCCACTATCTGCTATCCCAACTTTGAGGGCGGCCTTTCCGCTCCGTTATCCGGGATTGATAACTATGATGAAGTCGTTCATTTGTATGAACTTGAAATTATTGTGGCAGGTTTCTTACTGGTAATCTGAAGATATGGGCTCTGGGCTTCTTGCACGCAATTCAATATCCAGCTTGTACGTTGGACCTGATTGTTGCTTGTACAACCTTGAAGAATCACTCTCTTCTTAGGGATTGTTTTTCTGATGTCTTGATGAGAATGTGTAATGTTAGAAGAACAATTTTATATTTTGGAGGGAATTATTCTACTAGAACCTGAGCATTAGACATAAGTCGGCTATGTAGATTATCAGGGAAAAAAATGCCGGATTGCATAGACAGCGTACTGATTTGAGTGTAGGACAAGACCCCTTTATATCATTTAGGTTAATATTACATGATTATGACTTTGCTAATGTGTCTGGATCATTTTCTTTAAATTATCTGCAGTTGACATTTATCTTATTGCGGAATTTCTTATTTTCAAGAGAAATTACGGAATTTATTAATTAGATTTGATAATTATTTGTGAATGGATAATTTCTTCTTTATTTTTTTATATAGTGGCAAAAATAACTGATTAGTTTGTTTTTCAAATTCACTTATTGATAAATTAGTATTTTAGTCTGAACTGATATGATAAATATTTTTAATAATAATAAATAATTTAATATAGTCAAAATGTTCGACACACGTTGAATCACATACTTTTTATCATTTAAAGGTTAAAATACTTATATAATATTACAATAATAAACTATATACTTGGAACTTTTGTTACAAAAATTAAATATAAATGACTGAATATTGTTAATTCGGAATAAAGGTATCATGTTTATGTTTTCCTATATTTTTAGTTTTATATATGAATATGTTACTTTTATAATAAAGTATTAAAAGTTATATAATTACCTATTAACTCATTTTACTTTGTACTATCATTTAATTTATTTATAAAAATATTTCATATAAGTTTTAAATTAAAAATAAAAACAAAATATTTATGATAAAGAAAAATAGATTATGAAGGAGTTATTGAAGGAAAGTGAGGATCGAACAAATAAATCACAATTATTTGATCCACCAAAAGCTTAAGTAAATTTCTACCTAGATATCCACACATAAGTATACCCCTAAATTTTCAGTATTCGTGGCAATTCCTGGGTTAAGAATTTTTTAACAAAAACTATGAGGATTAAATATAAATAATTTAGGAAAAATTAAATTACAAACTAAATTATGAGCCTAGACATTAGTACTACTTTTTAAGTGATAGATAATAGATTTATATATTTTTTAAGACATTTTTATCTTTTGAAATAATGACAATTTTACCTATGCATATTTATTTTGTTATATTTAATTGGATGTGATAACTATGTAAAACTTTATTATGTTATCAATAAATTATAGAACTTCATATAATCGAAAATGGTTTATTTGTGTGATTTCCTTGTGTTGCCAATTAATTACAGATTATTATATCACATTATTAAAATTATTGATTTAGATAATTATAATTTTCAAATCAATAAATCATACTTTTTGATTTGTTTTACTGCACTTTTTTTTACAGTAATCAATAAAAATCATACTTAAAATGCCATTTAAATAATTATTAATACAATTTCTTTTACAACAAATTAATTAAAATATTTTATTTATTTATTATTTATAATAGTGTTCCACCAAGCTATTTATAATTAAGCACATCGTGATCGGGAAAACAAAACCCTTTCCGATCCCAATCGCTTTCTCAGTTTCTCTCCGTCTTGAAATCTAGGGTTCCTGCAACTGTAGTTGCCGTCACCACCGCCAGCGCCACCAGCGGAGTGAAGTTGTTTATTGTGTACTAATCAAACTTTATTCATTAGTTATTTAATGTGGATGCTTGCGCCAAAGTACTCTGCTTCCTTGTTTTCTAATGCTTTAAGAATTTTAGCTTTTAATCCAATGCTGTTTTTGTTGTGTTCTTTTTTCCTTTTTAACATAGTTTCAGCTGTAAGGAAACAGTCGGTAGGATTACTGATTACTGATAACGTTTTGTTTGATCTGAAATGTTGAAATCCAGATTAGTGATGGGGAAAAATGAGTTTCTCACACCTAAAGCAATTGCCAATCGAATCAAAGCAAAAGGATTGCAGAAGCTTCGGTGGAATTGCCAGATGTGTCAGAAGCAGTGCCGAGATGAGAATGGGTTTAAATGCCATTGCATGAGTGAAGGGCACCAGCGTCAAATGCAGATTTTTGGACAAAACCCACACCGGATAGTTGAGGGCTATTCGGAAGAGTTTGAGAGTACTTTTTTGGAGCACATGAAGCGCAGTCACCGATTCAGCCGTGTGGCAGCCACTGTAGTTTATAACGAATACATAAATGACAGACACCACATTCATATGAACTCTACTCAGTGGGCTACGCTTACTGAGTTTGTTAAGTACTTGGGTCGAACCGGCAAATGTAAGGTTGAGGAAACACCCAAGGGATGGTTCATTACATACATAAACAGAGATTCAGAAACCCTTTTCAAGGAGAGGATGAAGAATAAGAGAATCAAGGCAGATATGGTAGATGAAGAAAAGCAAGAGAAGGAGATCAGGAGACAGATTGAAAAGGCTGAGCAAATAATCTTAGTTTCTAAAAATTCTGTCCTACTTCTTCTACTACTATATCTTGGTAATACTGTACACGGTATGCCGAAATACTATATGGTTTTTCCGTTCCATAATATATATAATAGTCTTTCTTGCGATGAAGTTTCCTTTCTGTGGTCCAAGGCATAACCATGACCTCATGCTCCTCTTTAGTAATCGGAGGTTCCCCATTATCAGGATTAGCTCTATATTTCATAATAGTGAAATATGTTGTATTTCTGGCTTCCTCCGACTCCTCCCGTTGGCACTGGTCATCTACATAGAAGATTTTATTTATGGGGTTTATTTTTCTGAACAGTCACAACATATTAGTATTCTAAATTCCTACTCCTATATTCCAAAAAGCATATTACAGAAAACACAATCCATGGGTCATAGCAAAATATAGAGAACATATAACACAAAATATATTGCAGAGAAACACAGCAAACACATAACACACGGTCCTAAGAAACAACTATAAATAAAACCTTCTATATAGTTGATACCTAGTGCCGACGGGAGGAGTCGGAGGAAGCCAGAAATACAACATATTTCACTACTGTGAAATATAGAGCTAATCCTGATAATGGGGAACCTTCGATTACTAAAGAGGAACATGAGGTCATGGTTATACCTTGGACCACAGAAAGCAAACTTTATCGCAAGAAAGACTATTATATATATTATGTGGTCACTCATTTGGATGGAGATTCATCCAAGTCTACCGTAACGGCAGCTAATCCCTCCCTATTTCACTTTGACTCTTTTCAGGGCGGGAAAAAAGACCGGCTCTTGGCATACCGTGTACAGTATTACCAAGATATAGTAGTAGAAGAAGTAGGACAGAACTTTTAGAAACTAAATAAAATGACTTTTTGGTGTGATAAATAGTAGTATTAGAAGTACGGATAGTTATGAGTTTTAGAAATGATATGTAAAATATCTGAAAATGTTTTGTACAACTAACTTTCTTTATGTAAGTTGTGGTGGCTGTAAAATTTCTGTGAGTGTGTTACTATTTATTATTTCCTACCAATTAACTCAAACTTACGTTGTTTTAGCAAGAAGTAATGGCTGGTAGGAGCAATCGCACCTTAGCTGATGCGCTGCAAGCCTTAGCGCAGGCGTTGGGAAATCAACCCAAAGGCGAGGGTATGGAGTATCAAGGGTTGGAGAGTTTTCAAAGGAACCACTCGCCTACCTTTAAAGGAAGGTATGATCCCGACGGTGCCCAATTATGGCTGAGGGAGATAGAGAAAATCTTCCGAGTGATGGCATGTCCCGCTGACAAAAAAAGTACTCTTTGGTACCTATATGTTGGTGGAGGAGGCGGAGTTTTGGTGGGAGAATACCCGCCTACGTTTGGAGGCAGAAAACCAAGCTGTAACTTGAGAGATTTTCAAAGAGGTCTTTTTGGAAAAGTACTTTTCGGAAGATATCAGGAATAAAAAGGAAATGGAGTTTTTAGAACTAAAACAGGGGAGCATGACCGTGACGGAGTACGCAGTTAAATTTGAGGAGTTGGTGAGATATTTTCCTCATTGTCAAGGTGTAGAGGGAGAAAGCTCACAATGTATTAAGTCCTGAACGGCTTGCGGCCTGAGGTTAAGCAAGCTCTGAACTACTAAGGTGTGCGCCAGTTTCCCCAACTGGTGAACATATGTACAATTTATGACAAAGATTCTCGGGCTAGAACATCCCATTACAAGAATGTTGGACCTATTAGAAATAAAATGATGAGCCAACAAAACCAGGGGAAACCCTATCATAACAGCGATCGCCCGTATGTTTCCAATCCTAGGAACCCGGCCAATAAAAAACTTCCTCATCCCTTCCTGTAAAATGTTTCAAGTGCGGAAAACCTGGACATTTTGTTTCCACATGTCCAAATTCAAGTCCAATATGTTTTGTGTGCAACCAAAGGGGGCATATCTCAAGGAATTGTCCCCTGAATAGTAAAGGGGAGAAAGGAAGAAGTAAGAGCCATCCTTTAGAGAAACCAGAAGCTACGGGAAGAGTATTTACTCTTAGCGGGGCTGAGACTTCTAAATCTAAAGATTTGATCCAAGGTAAGTGTTTCATAAGTAGAATTCCTTTAGATGTATTATTTGACTCAGGAGCTACTCATTCTTTCATATCATATACATGTGTTCATAATCTGAAACTTCATGTGTCCTCTTTAAATATCGATTTGATAGTAAGCACTCCTGCTAGTGAGTCAGTTGTCACATCTGAGATTTGTCTAAATTGCCAACTAGAAATTGATGACAAAACATTTCTTGTTAATTTGATTTGTTTACCTTTGCAACAAATTGATATTATTCTTGGTATGGACTGGTTATTGTCCAACCATGTCCTGTTAAATTGCTTTGATAAAACCATAGTTTTTGGAAGTTCTCAAGTGAGTAGGGATATACAGATTGTTTCTCCTAAGAAAGTTTTTAGGACAATGAAAAAGAATGATGCTCAGGTATACATGATCATATCCGACTCTGAACCTAAAACTGAATATGATGCAAAAGATTCGCTTGTAGTAAGAGAATTTCCTGAAGTGTTCCAAGAAGTAAATAGTTTACCTCCTGAAAGGGAAGTCGAATTTTCTATAGATTTGATTCCTGGAACCAGACCTATTTCCATGGCACCCTATAAAATGTCTCCTGTAGAATTAGCTGAGGTGAAGAAGCAAATAGAAGAACTGTTGAGTAAGCATTTTGTGAGACCGAGTGTATCACCTTGGGGAGCTCCAGTATTATTAGTGAAGAAGAAAGATGGTTCCATGAGAATGTATGTTGATTATCGTCAGCTAAATAAGGTGACAATTAAGAATAAATATCCTTTGCCTAGGATAGATGATCTCATGGATCAATTAGTGGGAGCCTGTGTTTTTAGTAAAATTGACCTTAGATCGGGATATCATCAGATCCGAGTGAAATCTAAAGATATTCCCAAAACTGCTTTTAGTACCCGTTATTGTCACTACGAGTATCTGGTTATGCCTTTTGGTGTGACCAATGCCCCGACCGTGTTTATGGATTATATGAATAGAATTTTTCATCCTTATCTTGACCAATTTGTGGTGGTATTCATTGATGATATCTTAGTATATTCTAAAACCAGAGAAGAGCATGCCGAACATTTAAGGATTGTTCTGCAAACTTTAAAAGATCGACAACTTTATGCTAAGATGTCTAACTGTGAGTTTTGGTTAGAAAAGGTAAATTTCTTAGGTCATGAGATATCTAGAGGTGGGATTTCAATGGATCCTTCCAAAGTAAAAGTTGTACTTGATTGGGAACGACCTAAGTCAGTCATAGAAATTAGAAGTTTCCTAGGATTTGCAGGGTATTACAGAAGATTCATTAAGGATTTTTCTAAAATGGCCCTACCTTTGACCACATTGACTAGGAAAGGTCAAGCCTTTGTATGGTACGCACAGTGAGGAAAGTTTTCAAACTCTCAAGAAGAAGTTGACTACAACACCTGTGTTAGTCTTGCCGGATCTAGAAAAACCTTTTGTAATATATTGTGACGCATCCAAAATGGATTTAGGAGAAGTTTTGATGCAGGATCAAAAGGTAGTAGCCTATGTATCTAGGCAATTGAAAACCTGCCTACTTCTGAGACTGATCAGCCTTCATAGGTTGAGCCTCCGAGGGAACTAAATATGGAAGATGGAATCAAGGTAGGATTTTCTCTTGGGTCAACATCGGCTAAACCTGTGGTCAAGGAAAAACATGAGGCATCAAGTGTTGTGTTTGATGAGGGTGATGAAGAGAAATATATTGGAAGGAATCCCGAAAACAATTTGAAGAGGAAAGAAAGTGGTGGTGGAAAATCAGCTTTGGATGAAATGATGAGGGAAGAAGAGAAGAAAAAGGAAAAAATTAATCGGAAGGATTATTGGTTGCATGAGGGAATTGTTGTCAAGGTTATGACCAAAGTTTTGGCAGAGAAGGGGTACTACAAGCAAAAAGGTGTTGTGCGGAAGGTGATTGACAAGTATGTTGGGGAAATAGAAATGCTTGAAAAGCAAGCACGTGCTCAGAGTTGATCAGGTCGAGCTTGAAACTGTGATTCCACAAGTTGGGGGGCGTGTAAAAATAGTCAATGGTGCATATC
The DNA here is from genome assembly GCA_007407185.1 of Glycine tomentella. Lineage (NCBI taxonomy): Eukaryota > Viridiplantae > Streptophyta > Magnoliopsida > Fabales > Fabaceae > Glycine > Glycine tomentella. Next base: position 571,490 of record PYAF01005412.1, on the reverse strand, counting down.
AAGGATTAATTGCTAAGCTGTTGGGGGTGGATACAGATAATTTTTGTGCTAAGGTGCAGATTGAGAAAGGAGCCTATGATGGCGGAGTACTTAAATCTATGGAATATGAGGACATATGTAAAGTAGCCTAGTGAGTTTGATGGAATTAATAACTCAATGGTTTTGTTTTATTGCATGAATTGTAGTGTTCATTCTTATGTATCTTTCTCTAGTGTGTCATCCTTGTAGCACAAATCATGATATCAGTTTCTTATATTGGATACAATTCTTTTCTTGGTAATTTATATTTCTGGCTATAATTGGGCCCTCAAACGTGCAGAAAAAGATGGTATCATGTTGCAGGTGCAATTAGACTACGGTTTTATTTTGTAATTCTGTAGCGAGTAAAGTTGAATTCTAATTATTGCTATTTTTTTGTTACTTTGAATGAAGTCGCTCCTCCCTTGTGTGCAACTGCATAAGTTTTGGGACAAAATTACTTCAATTGATAAAAATTATACCACACCAAACCCAACAACAAGCCAAAGACCCCTGCATCCCATAGCATATAAAAGCCAACCCCATATCTAGTGCGATAGAGATGATGATGTAACATCCTCAAAATTTTATTCACAGTTATAATTGATTGTGGACATGTGATGATACTTGAATGCAAACATATTTAAAGAGAAAATGACTATATCACTCTTTCCTTGAAGTAGAAATTACCAGAATACCCTTAAGGTGAAAATTACAAAAAATACCCTTGATATTTTGAAAATGACAATAATATCCCTAAGATAAATGACAAAATTACCAAAATGCCCTTAGGCCAGAAATACCTAAATATCTTTAGAAATTTTATGGAAACCTAATGAAATTACAAAGTACTCTTGGCTAGCAAGGTATCAAAATATTTTGTGACAGAAAACTCTAGAATAGAATTTCTATGAATTTTATAAAATAACAACTTTGAAACTTTATTCAAGAGAATTCAAGCATCAGAAAAATTGTAAAAATGATAAGTAGAATCTAAGGAATTTTCTCTTAATTGTAGGATGTATAGACCTATTTAATAAAATGGTTTAGTAATTTTGATGGTCAAGAATAGTACAGACCAATCAGAATTAAGATAAGAGCAGTCTCGTATGCAAGGTTGTGTATCACTCTGTATAAAACTGCTTGTGAGTAATTTAAACTATCATTAAAGTCAATTTCTGGAGATCTCTAGAGTTCTATTATTTCATGTTATCTTTAGGTAAAAGAGTTCAAATCAAACTTAACTTCCTACAAGAAAATGCCATGTGAAAAACCATAATTGGAATTAGATTTTTCTTTACCATAAAAAATGACATATGTACATAAAATGTCATAAAAGGAAGAAAAATTTGTCTTCCTTCCCCTTAAGCTTGATGGTCACGTGTAGAATGGTGTAGAAGGAAGGGGAAAGTTCATGAATATGCCACTTGGAAAGGCAAGCTTCATGAAGGAAACAAGTGATAGGACATTTGTATGGTACATGATGGACTTAGGAGATTTTTTCTTATAAAGTAAAGAAGTCATCATGAACTTAGTTAGAATCTAAAGGAACAAGAAGTAATTAAGTTAGGGTGAAACTAAATGAAGGTAATTAAGTTAGGATGGAACTAAATGAAGGCAATTAAGTTAGGAAGGGCAAAAATGTCCTTGAATATTATATCATTTTCTAAACACTATATAAAGGGAGGGGGGGTACCTTAAGTGCAAGGCATTCTAAAGGCAAACCCCTATATACTCCACGTGAAGCTCTCTCCCTCACATCACCATTTCATTTTCATTCTTCCCTTTAAAGCTTAAATCAAGTAAGAAAGAAACCCCACCACCTTGAAGAAATCACGTGTAAGGCAAGCAACCATAGGAAGAGTTTGACAAGCTTAGTAGAAGGTTATCAAGGCTTCCTCTCTTAGAGGATTTTCCCAAGGAAGGAAGCCATTATTCCATTCCATTTTCAAAACTCAAACTCACTTGAGGTAGGCTAGGCTTCAATCTCTAGTTAAACATTTGTTTGGATTAATTTCTATGCTTAATTAGGTAGATTTATAATTATCATTTAGACTAGAAGTTCATGATATTTGAAGGTTATTTTATGATGATTTAAACCATAGAATAAGTGATGATTTATAGGTTGAAATATTAGTGATATTTGGAATCACACTTGATGATTTTGGAAGTGATTTGATAACCTTTGGGCTGTAGTTCATATTTTTATTATGGAATGTTTTTAATTAATATTTAGAAGTGGAGGTTGAATGATATGTAGTTAAATGGTTCGAATGCTTGAGTGATTAAATTTGAGGATGAAGTAGTAAGGTGGTAAGTGAAAGGAGATTAAGACACATGCTAGGTTTTAATCTTTTCTTGTGAAGGTTTAAAGGAATTAGAAATTATTTGAAAAGATATATTGTGGTTTATTAGTTAGATTACTAACATGATTTATTTGTAGCCTGAGGATAGTCAATTATCATGCCTAAGTTGGTATGATTTTTACTTGAACAAGGTATGATTGTTTAAACTATACTTTTGGATACGTATAATGTCGTGATATATATTTTTTCATAAGGTGATATGTATTTTGCTTATGATTTTATTATGAATGGATATTGATGTGATGATAGGTTGATTCATGTTTCCAAATCCAGTACGAGATTTTGTGAAACAAGAATCTTATACTACATACAGTACGATATGTAGTACCTAGGTGCAGATACATGACAAAATTCATGCATGTTTACGTAAGACGATCACAGCGTCTACATCCAGTACGAGGTGTAGCTACATACAGTACGATATGTAGAGGCCATTTGCACCCTGGGATAGTTCATTTCATGCATTTATATAGTTTGCATAATTTGATGGATTTCGTTTGAATATATTGATGATTTTATTAACATACTAACGTGTTCGGTGGTTTAGCTTTGCCTACTGAGAAATTTTATTTCTCACTAGATTTGTTTCATTTATTTTAAATGGCAACAGTGGCCAATCTCCTTGATGACCTGGGTCGGTGATGGTGTAGAAAATGAAGATATGAAGTAAAATTTTGTTTGGAAAAAGCTTGTACTTGTAACAAGAACTATGGTTGTTTGTAATATATATAACAGTTTATCTTTACGTTTAGAATTTGTACTAGTATACGTTCAATAAAAATCATTATTATCTAACGATTTCTAAGTAATTTAAGTCAAATAAAAATACAATATCTAGAATAATTTTGGGTCAGATGACATCGCATTCCATAATTATCATTCCACCAAAGTGTAAATGCTCCCAAAGTCCTATTTCAATGGAACACCAAGTTGGCATAAACCATATATTGAGTCAGATTATGACATCCATATTTTTAGTGCACACAAATTGGCATAAACCATGCAGCAGCCAAAGTTCTGCTATTAGTCACATCATCAATTTCCTATGCAACGGAAGATTAAAAATGGATCACCACCTTACACCTTGAATCACCATGTCTTGGCTATGAAGATAATCAGCATGAGTAGCCACGGGGAGCTTCCTCAAAAAATCAAGCTAGCTAAGAATATTGATTAATTTGCTTTTCTATCTTTTTGTTGAGCAAGAGCAGGGGCAATGGAGCAAGAGTAGTTCAGAGTACCTACATTGGGGATTATGCAAATCTTTCAGCATCTGTTAAAAAATACTTTTACAGTTATCAAGAAAACTAGAGAACTCTTCTAAACAATCACAAATCAAATCTAAATTTGTGCGGAAGTTTTTATTAACTAATTTGATGAAGTTGCAATATCAGTGTCGCACTTTTCGTTTATTGGTAAGTTAAACTGTTTCACTTGACACTTGCTAAAGGTTAAAAAATTACACTTCAAAAACAATCTGTTACAAGCATCACGTCTCAGGTTTTAATTATTTGTATTGATCACAAAGCTGCAATCATTATTTTCATTTCTTAGCGTCTGTTTATGTAGTTTGCTTCTATTCTGCATTTTGACTTAATGGTCTCAGCTGATTCCTTCTTAATGCTAACAACAAATGTTGGGCTTCTACAGTTTTCTCTTGAGTGGTTAAATTTGATTATTTGAATTTGGAAGCACAGTTATTTATACCATAAAACAAGCCAAGTTCCAGTCTTTACTCCCCTAGAGGCTAGAACATAAAGGCTTTGATCTTGGAAATGAAAATATTGGTTATGAATTTTTCTTTCTATTTTTCTATTATTATTAACTACTACTTACTGGTTAGTGTTTGGTTGTTTTAGAATTTTGATAGAATTGATTTTGGATTGTTAAACATAATTCAGATGTATATCTAAATTAACTTTGAGAGAGTAGGTTATCCATTAATAATGTAAAATAATTTTATATCATGATTCTATCACAAAAATTATGGTAAATTTGTTGAATTTTACCATAACTATTTTACAAATCATACCAATATTGATTTTTTGCATAGCCATTAAACTGATTATCTTTAGTTACAGATAGATTTGGATTTTGGAGTGACAATCAAATAAACACTTACTCTCTGTAAACAGTATACTTTGTGATACTCATATTCTGTGTAATGCATATAGATTTATAGAATTTCACAGCCTCGATGTCTTTCTACTCTGTTTTATTTATTGTCTTGGTTACTCTTTACTTTGGCCGTTCATTCAGAAAACAACTGTTCAGAATTCAAACTGCAGCAATGCTATATATAGTAAAAATTGTTTCTGCACGAATGAGACAACTAGGTGGGAGATATTTTATCGTTTTTTAATAAAATAAAGGAAAAAAATAATTATGGAGAATAAAATATGATATTAATGAAGAAAGAGTATGCTTGTATTTTGTTTTAAAAAGTAAAAAAAATACAACCAACTAATTTTATTTATTATTTATTTTTAAAAAATATGATAAACTATGTAATTATATTTAACGTCCACAATTTTTTTTAATAAAAACAAAAAGAGATTAAACATATACTATATAAAATGACAAAAATAAAATTCTTAATTAATAACTTGATATTTAATTTATAACGTACTTATTAAATTGATACGCAATGAAAAAAATCATTAGTTATTTATATATTTTATTATTATAAGATTTTAAAAATAAACATTAAATAAAAAAATAATTCGAATCAAGGGATATAATACAGTTTCAAACTGATATTTTGGGTGCTGGACGACGGTAGGTGGCATGGCATCTGACTGACATTATCTTCAGTTCACTATGATATTTAGATTCAATGGGCCCCACTTGTGTTCTTTTCTTAAAAAATCTTCCATTCAGTAGTGACTCCTTCTGCTTATATTCTTGATCCTCTGATGCTGGTGCCATCCTGCATTATCTGTTTAGCTCAAATAATTTTGTGAATCATTTTTGTTGGTAGAAATGGAGAGTGAGTCGGTGAAACGCAGAATTCACAGGATTGCTGCTCACTTTGCACCCAACGATGATATTTCAACTACCCACGTTCTGCCTATGGTACTAATAATTTTGCTCTTTTATTTATTTACATTAACACTCTTGTTACTATGGATGCTTCATGGTTCACTAGATAATGATTGAAAATAAAGGAATTCATTTGAATTCACTGATGTTTTTTCTCAACACATGGGAATTATTTGGGTGTTAGATATTGCTAAGTGGAGAAAGAGGGTATTGAACTTATATTCCTCATCTCTGTTGGGATTCAGAACTAAACTGAATCTTCATTTGTTGTAATCTTAGGAGAATCAAACTCTCATGATAATTAATATTCCTAAAGCTTCGGTTTTTGACGGTGTCGAAATGTCTTGTGATTCATGTAGCTGATTTCACTAGTAGAATAAGACTTTATTCTTCTTATTTTACAGGAGAATCAAACTGCATATAATTTGAGTATTGTAAAGTGGACAAATACTTTTCCTTTATACTTTATATTTTCCGTTATATATATATATTTACATTGGTTTTGAATACAAGGAAATATGACCTTTCATCAAATAATTGATGTCATTGTGCAACTTGTTTTGAATACATAGTGAAATATCACTTATTCAGTGTCTGGTTTTCTGTAGTTTGACCTCGCTAATATTGCATATTTGCATTTATGAGAAGTAGCTGTAGCTTGTATAGATGTTACTATTAATCATGGTCATATGTTTATTGATCTTGTAGTTCAACTTTGGATATTTAATTGTTTAATTTGGCATTTTCTTTTATGATTGGCTTAGGCAATAATAGCTTGAACACTATCAAATCAATGCATTTTTGTGGGCTACAAGCAACTTTATTTTTTTATTTTTTAAAACCAAAGTGTTTCCTTCATCTTTGTCCCTTTTTGATACTTATTGTTTCCTTAATTCAGAATTTCCACATGTTACCTTCTATATATATGCTTATGGTGGACCACTTATTTTGTTTTATAGCTTTTGTTTTACAGTGTCTAATAAAATAATCTGTACGTATAATCCTTTTTTTCCCTTGAATATTTGTTTGTAATTCATTTTGTTCATCAATTTTCCTACCCCCATCAGAACTGTAGTGGCAGCCTGAACTCTGTGCTCCGGAGATGTGATAATAAGGTGTATTTTGCACGCCAAGCATCTGCTTCTCTTGGTTATTTTATGAGGCAGACTTCAATTGAAGAGGTACTTAGGGTGTTCTTATTATTGAAATACTTCACAGTGTTCTATTTACTTATCATTCTTTTGGTAAATGATTCATTTCTCACTGGCTTAATACAATGATTTTCAGGGTGGCTCAACTGCCTTTATTGCTCCCAAAACCCATCCTGGTGCTGCTGCATCTGAAGGTCCTTCTAATGCAAAAGCACCATGTTTTGCTAAACCTGCAAGGGCAGAATCAGTCTTCACAAATTCAGTGGTCCAACCAATGGCTCAGGAGCAGGGCTGTGATTTTAGTACACTTGATCCTCCTACATTTGCTAGACCAAGCAGACAGATTAGAGGAGATAAGTTACATTCTGAAAAGAAAACGTGCTATTCTGAAATTGGTGGTTAGCACTTTGAACTCGGAATTATTTTTGAAGTTATAATAGCTGATTAGCTATAACAAACAAAAGTATATAATTTTGAGATTAATTTATATGCACTGCCAGAGTAATTTTTTTTACACCATCAATCAATAAAAAATATTGTTGTTATGAATTTTAAGGTGATGTATTATAAAAGCTAATATGTATGATAAAAGCTAATATGTATGATGGTTTGTGATTGGATGACAATGTAAAAACAAATGCATAGACTATTTACTCTATAATTTTTATGACCTTGGTTTTTGCAGGAATTGAGTGGTCTCCAAGGATGGATGTTGCAGAATCAGAAGACAAATATGTTATCATGGTGGAAGTTCCAGGTGTCAGTATCGGTGACATAAGAGTGGAGGTTGATGATCTAAAGTAAGAAGAATCATTCTAATATCTAATATACACCCTCATATTTATTGTAATACTCTTTGCAATTTGTGGTATTAAGCATTTAGTTCTCCCTAATCAATAGCATAGGGAGTGGCGAAGGAAAAGATAAGGCAAAATAAAATATTGTTGGATACTACTTTTGTCGATCTAAGTCATTATTGTGTTTGAGTTGTTCTTTCATTTGTGTACTGGGGGAGGGTCTTGTCTATTAATAGAAACTTTATACATTATTACTGCATTGTAATATAAAGCATAAATTCTGGAAGTGAAACGCTAAATGTAAATTTTAATGTTGGACATTCATGGTTATAGATCTTTTGGAGTATATGTGATAAAAGAGCCAATATGTGTACTGTGACAGGTTGTACGTTAAAGGGAGACGCTCTACTAGCTCCTGGAGAGTCGCAGGCTGTCCAAATGCTTCATTTTCTTCATATCATCGAAGAGAAATACTATATGGACCATATGAGGTGGTCTGGCCACTTCCTGCTGGTGTGAACAAGGACAGAATATCTGCTGAATTTTTGTAAGTTATATCTTAGTGTTATGCACCTGTCTCTTGATTATAGCTTCATATTTTAACTCAATTCACAAACTAGATGTTTTTTTTGTTAAAAACCTCTTCTAATTTGGTCTATTGCATTAATATCTTGGAGTCATGTATATGTTTCTTGATTAAAACCTCATATTATTTGGTCTATTGCATTATTTTATTTTCTAGTAATTTTGGTTTCTGGCTCAGTCACAGGACTCTCAAATGATTAAATTACTAACAAAGTTCAATATTAATATTCTTTCAAATTGGAAGTAGTAATAAAATACCTAGGTAACTAACATACATTAGGAAGATTTTTGAAGATTTTGGCTACAAGCTATCACACTGCTAAGCCAACAATCCAGGTTAGTGAATACTGAATGGTGATCTCTTTTACTAACACAAAATGGTGAGTCAAATTGTAACCTTGAAGTTCAATTGAGTTAACTGAGAAACTTATTGAATATTTAATGTTCTGTTAGGCTAAAATGGCTGATTCACTATTGCTGAAACTAGCTACTGTAATGATGATGGTCATCACTTTTATACTGTTTTGGTACATAGATCCATTATGGTATTTTAAATACACAAAAAACTGAAGCTATGCCCATGTTAATGCCTTGTTTTGCAGCTAGAATACTGCCATGATGATTCATAAAATTTTCAACTCAATGTAAAAGCTATATAATTTATCACATCTACTCAAGGGGAACTCTTTCCCCATCCTTCCCCCCCTCTATTCTGCTCTGCTGAAAACTGAAAAGGTTTCCCCATATAGCTTAAAATAAGTGTACTTTTTTGTTTTGGTTTACTGAATTTGTATGTGACTTCATGTCATTTTATTTTAAAAATATGCATGCATGGGGTTGAAAGTGACTTGAATAATTTCAGGGACTAGTATGTGATGTGTGTGGTTTTGCACAAGTTCAAAGATATGTGCTGTACCTTTATATACATTTGAAGCTGATAAGTTGTTTCTTTCTCAATTTTCAGGGATGGATTTCTACAAATTATAGTTCCTAAAGTTTGAGAATGACTGAGCAATATTAATTTGTAGCACATATATGTATACGTATACCTATACCCCGTGCATATAGATTATAGATGGAGAAGAAATGGACATTGTTCTGCATGAGCCATGTCATGCCCTATATATATATTTTTAATGTAATGAACAGATGATGGGTTAATTTTGATCTCATATACAACTTAATTGTTCTGCAGAAAATGTCCTGATGCATCGTGGATGTTTTTCATTCTACGTTCCACTTTTGAAATCTAATTTATTAAGTCAATTGAACAAAACAATAATAATACTTCCTCTATCCTTAAATATAGTATATAAGATGTTTGTAAAAAAAAAATAGTATATAAGATGTTTTTCAAGAAATTTCTTGTTTCTTTTCATAAGTCAGTTTCCTAATTATCTCTTTATTTTATTTTTTTAAAAAGTATCCTTAATTAACAAATTTTTTAGTTACAAAAAGATAAAATGCTGAAAATTAATGAGATAAAGTGATAAACTCTTTCTTTCACTTATTTGCGAACTAAAATATATAGAGCATGCCATAAATTATTAGTACTGTCTAATCCTTGAAATGTGACGCGATTAAATGGCATTGGGAGGAGGAGTTTCGGAGTCTAAACTAAATAAGTAAAAAATTCTATATATTATTAAAAAAGAAACAGAAACAAATTTCAATACTATCTCACCAAAAATAGAAGTGGAAATCTTCATCATCCCACCTTTCATTTTTCTTTTCTTTTTAATCAATCAGTTCAAGTGATTTACCTATAAGAATCCTTAGAATAAGAAAATGAAGAATGAGATGTAGAGTATCTTTTGAAGAGGTTTGTTTCACAGATATTTTTTTTTAGTTCTGAAAATATTAGTTTTAAAAATAAAATATAGGAATATTATTATTGGATATGTTATAAAAATGTGTTTGGTTAAATATTAAAAATGGTTGAAAATATTTTTTTATGTTCAAAAATAATTAAAACATGTGTTTATTTGACATTTTTCCTAAAAATATATATAATAATTATTAAAATATCTTTGTAGCACATTTGGTGTATAAGAAAACTGCCTTGTAGCACACTTCACAATGGTGTACATGAAAACTGCCTGGTAGCACAGTTGACAAATGTAGTTGATTAGAGCAAAATGAGATTCTAGTAAATTTAGAGAGCCTAACAAACACTCCTCTATTCCAACAAATTTAGAGATATTGAAATTCTGATAAGGAGATATCTTTCTGAAATACTTGTCAAGTAACATAAGTATGCAAAATAACATTAAATATAACATAAATCATAAGATATTTTACTAATTATGAGATCAACATTAAATAATATAAGAACAATAAATACACTATTATTTAAGCTGTTGAAATTGTCCATTAAAGCGGAGCATTGGAGGAAAAATAAAAAATTATTGTGAATAATATACATGAAATTGGTGCTGGAAAGAAATTTGTGGGAATGAAAAAAATTATAGCATGTATATTTGGGTTAGTGCTAATGATAACAACAGTTCCACCAAAATTTCAGCTATTTGGGACAGGATTCTTTTGATACTTATTGAAGGCATAAGAAGCATGGTCCCTGATGGAATTTGGCTTGTAACAGCTTCCACCAGGTTGAATTGCTCAGCAGTTCAGCACCACCAAAGCCACAAGCATAGTCCAATGCAACTTGTAGAGTAGTCTGTGAGGCACTTGGACTTGCAATACACCAGCTTGCACCTGAGAACATTGGGGAATTCACAGTGGCTGGAGTGCTAAAACCCATAAAACAAATATATTATTTCATTGAGAAACTTATTTAAGTCATTTAATTTAATAATATAAAAAGAAAGTTTCTCATATTGTGTCCTCCCTCCCTCATTTTCTAACTGCTATTTAACTATTGGATAGAGCACACTTGGGAGGTGGACCCACTTGAGCCATTTCGTGTGCAATCTGCATTATGTAACCTCCATATGTAGGAAGATTCTTTGTTTCTATCCATTTCAAGTGCCATCTCCCTCTCTTCCATTCTCTGTTTCTCTCTTTTGTCTCACCTAGGCCTGTATTCAATTCCTCTAGTATATCAATTTTATGCACAAGTCAAAGCACCAATAAAATTTGCAATAATCAATCTTTTCATCACCATTTTGACAAATATCAATTCAACCATTATACCACACACAGTTACTAATAAAATTCCAAACACAATAAATTAGAAAGGAAGGCACATTTACACCCTCCTTATTCATTGTCATATAAATCGAATTGAAGCTCCACCAACCTCTTCTGCCACCTTTTTCCACACTCTCATGGGAATATTAATTGTGCTGCTTATTTTACTTTTCATTCATATACACGAGAATGGTCATCACAAAGAGGCAATAGGAAATATTAATGCAAAGAGGGGCTGTGATTTGTTTCAAGGTAACTGGGTTATTGATGATTCATACCCTCTTTATAATTCCTCAGAATGTCCCTTTATTATCAAGGAATTTGATTGCCAAAAGAATGGTCGTCCTGATAAACTCTACGTCAAGTATAGATGGCAGCCTAAAGGCTGCAACGTACCAAGGTACACATCCTTTAATTTATTTCCTATCTTTAAGTTCATGTCTCACAGCATAGTACCAATTTTGATCATTCCTCACCCAATCAGAATTTCTGGTGATCCCCTTCCCTACTTTTGTTTTTACACCCAAAATTAGATTTTCTACCATTTGGCATGTGTTACAATTTACTTTAATCTATTCCATCATTTCCATTTCTATGACTATTACTTTGAAACTGCTCAATATTGTTTTTCAATCAAAATTATGAACATTATATAGGTGAAACTTCAATTCTGATCATATTGTTGAACTGTATTTTTGTTTGAGAAGAAATAACCATATTTAGTTTTATTTATTATTTTCGAAGGACTCCACAGTATATATATACTTGATCTCTCAAATTAGAATTTTGGGACACAATTTGGGAAGAGTACCAATCATCCACCAATCAATTAGTGCTTCTTTTATGGGCCAAAGACCTTGTGAAGTAATGATGTTTTGGGTAAAATTAGAAAATAAGAACACAGAGATCAAGTAAAGAGCTAAAAGATTAACGTTAGTTTTGGATTTCTTCTATATTATTGGACGTTTAAGACTTTGGACTTGAATATGATGACATCTGATGTAGATTCCACATTTCCTTAGGTCCACTTGTGACTAATTAATTAATAGAAAACCACATGTCAGGGGAAAGCGATTTACTTGCTTTCTATGCCACTTAAAAGGGCTAGCCACCAATCGTAAAGACACCGTAGAAAGTATAAATTGTATAATTATATAACTTATATGGTATTTTTTACAATATTTTTTCTATTTTGCTCATAACATCACTTACCTAATCCGACACTTTTCTCTCTTTTTATCATATGAAAAATTATATATTCTACAAATATGATTTTTCTTTGTTTTTTGGAATATATACACATATATAACCCTCTTGTACTAGACTTCGAAACAGAGACTGCCAGATTGAGGCGGGGAGCAGTGCCCATTGAGATACATGCTTGTTGAGTTGTTGGCACTGAACATTTGGATTGCTCTTTACCTACTATTAATCAATCATATTAAGAAAATACTAAACATAATGGATATGATTTTTCTAAGGTTAGATTTAAAGTAAACGTGTGTGTATATATATATATATATATACATTAAAATGATTTTTTATTTGTTAAGAATCAACGTTGAATATTTTTTAGTTTACTTTTAAAAGTGTTATTCCAACGATGATATGTGATACCTTGATCAACCTTTGATTACCAGAAGACACTCATGTTCCCTTTTGCTAAAATTAAAGTTGTCAAGCACCAAACGGTTGGCTTCGATCGGTTGTCAGGCTTTATATATACACATTTCAACTAACGTAAAAAATTAAGTGCATATATATCTCCACGTGGACTTGGTCACTAAATTGAGAGGATGCTGTTGTTATGTAGCTTTCACCTGTTCTGTCCTAAATGCACATGTCACATTGATTAGATCACAATTACAAAATGGTGTTTAAATGATAGTTAATTATTGGTCATGTAATTAATTTTAAATGGACCCACATCTTGGACTGGACTGAACTTGGGTGGTGTACAGATTCAATGGTGAAGACTTCTTAAGAAGACTTAGAGGGAAGAATATCTTGTTTGTGGGGGACTCCTTGAGTTTGAATCAATGGCAATCACTCACTTGCATGCTTCACACGGCTGTGCCACTTGCCAACTACACCTCAGTCAGGACTGGAGCTCTATCCACCTTCACTTTCCCGGTTAGATCATTGTCACATTTTACTTTTTTCTCTTATTAATTCCTCCTCCTCTCTTCTACTGTTTAGTGTATAGATAATCATTGCCTACATTTTAACTAGAAACTTACTATTTGAATTTTTTCATGTTAATTAGTAATATGATAATGTCACATTACAAAAAAAGACATAAAAATGAAATTAATAGAACCTATAGATAAATAATTAATTTTATGTCTTGCTTTGTCATAACATGATATTGTCGTGTTAATTACTAAGATGAGAGGATTTATACCCAGTACCTACATTTCCTTTCACCCCAACAACTTTCTCTATATTAAAATAAAATTGGGTTGCATAGATAGTTTTGGAATTAAAAAGGAGGTTTGCATTCTAACAATGATAGCTTATAGCTATAACACAAGCATATAATAAATTAATGAATAATAATACCTCCTAGCAGCTGGACTCGTAATTTATTAATTTACGATATATTAGATTAGATTCCTATATATGCAGACAAAAAATGTGACTAAACAATTTATTCAATGACTTTTGGTGTTTGCAGAAAAAGAATAATGTGATGCTTCCAATTTTAAAAGATAATCTCAATTTTAACAATTGCCCTGACAAAAATAACAAACATAAAATATCATATTTATTGAAAGTACTCCAATACAATTAGAGGAGATCGAGAAAGACTACACTGACTCAGCATACGTTTATATTATATGGCATAATTGATAATTGTATCCTGATTGAAATACATAATTATTAAAGAACTTAGTGTTTATCTGTTAGATCATTTTAATCAATTTCTAATCATTATACATACATTGCCCAACAACCTAGTGGTTAGCCATGCATGTTCTGTGAAGTTGAGTTATATGATTGGTATGCTGTACATATCAGGCGCTGATCTAGTTTGACTGAGGACAGTCTAGTACAATGGTCTTCTAGATTAATTTCCTAACCATATATTTCTATAGAGAAGAGAGAAACAATGATATTTAGTGTTTGCTTTTAAACAATTTCTCACAACAATTTGTAGGACATGGAGAGAGATAAGAGAAGATAAAGAAGTGTGTGATAAGATAAGTGACGTGATAGTAAGATCTAAAAATAGTGTTAAAAGAAATTATTTTAGAAATAACATTATTCATTTCTATAACATGATCGAATGTTAAATCTCTGTAAAAAAAAAAAATGAATGTTAAAGCTAGTATTTGAGATTTTTAAACCACTACTACAAATATAGCATTTAAAGACGGCCAATTTAAGTCGGTTGCCCAATAACCGTTTTAAAAGGAGGGGCGGTGGCATTTTTGAAATTAATTACAACATTTCTAAGACGGTTTCCATTTTAACCGTCTTTGTATGCTTAAGATGAACATTTCAAAGACGGTTCCATTTTTAACCGTCTTAGATGTTGTGGTTTCA
>PYAF01005412.1:539963-553569 GCA_007407185.1 Glycine tomentella | reverse complement strand
CTAAGACGGTTGCACCATCCAACCGTCTTAGAAACTCTTTATTTTTTATTTTTATTTTTTTAAAAATAACATTCTAAGACGGTCTGACAACCGTCTTAATAAGGTCCACTTTCTACGTCGCGTGCATCTAAGACGGTTCAAGAACCGTCTTAAAAGGCCTTATTTAACCGTCTTTAAAAACCGGTTTTGTAGTAGTGAACTGATGTTAACAACCATATATATAACTGTGCCCACAGTATCGTAATTTTTTTTAATTTCTACAATTTCAATGCAACATCAGTTATAGCTCCATCAATCACTGTTTTTTCAATTTTTTTGTTCTAGAACCACTTGGATTTGAATATCTCATATTAGACATTAATTTGATTAATTTAGGTCAAGTTGGATATATATGACTATTACGAACAATAAAGCTATCCCTTCTAGCTTTTCACTTGACATATTGTTTGAAAAAATATGTCTACAAACATATATAATTTGGTCTTCTGCATAGAATCTCAAACATTTTTAAATATAATATTAGTGGGTTAATTTCAAACTCTTGGCAGTTCTCTGTCAAATATCACATGATTCATAGTTTGCATGCCACATAATGTGCAGAGCTATGATGTCAAGGTAATGTTTTCCCGTAACGCATTTTTGGTGGATATTGCAAGTGAAAGTATCGGTAGAGTCCTGAAATTAGATTCAATTGAAGCTGGAAAAATATGGAAAGGAAATGACATATTGATATTCGACTCTTGGCATTGGTGGCTTCACATAGGAAGAAAACAACCGTACGTAAATTCCCCACTAAACTAGCTAGCTAGAGACATTATATATCCTATATTATATTCACATGCAAGCTAATTAACATTTTGAACATCATGCATTAATGCTTGGTACTCAAGTCTTCTCTTAATTTTTCGTATACTTCAACTTTGCAGATGGGATTTCATTCAAGAAGGAAATCGTACACTCAAGGACATGAATCGTTTGGTTGCATACGAGAAAGGCTTGAAAACATGGGCCAAATGGGTTGAAGACAATGTTGACCCTAACAAAACAAGGGTATTCTTTCAAGGAGTTTCTCCGGATCATCTCAAGTATGTATCTATCCCATAATATGTACCCCCTAAATGGACCATAATGCGACTAAAATTAATAAAATTCTTTATAAACCATTTTTCGATAAACTATAGTGACAAAAGTGATACGATATCTAATAGGCAAAAAATTAAAAATAATATAAATTAAATAAAAAATTAGGCAAATGGTGTAATGGGGAAACAATTTGGACATCTGGTACACCCACCATCATGTGACACGTGGCAACCATGCAGACGAAACGCGGTGTGGTCGCGAACTTCGGAAGGTCATAACTTTTGACTGGGATGTCCGATTGAGATGAAACTGGTGATCACGCTCGAAATTGAGAGGAGAAGCCCTAGGCAAGTCCCCTATTGGCCAAAATTTTTTCCCAAAAGAGGCCTCTAAATGCCTCAAAATTGCGATTTAATCTTCGAATACCCAAAAAATTTCTTGTTTTCTAATTTTTTTATTCAATTATTGAATTGCATGCTAGTGATAAATTTGTCTAATTACTTCTCTGAATTTCGAGTATTTTGACATATCGTATGTCTCCATCGGATATTCCTATCAAAAGTTTTGACTATTTGAAGGACATATCGTACACCTAATTTGAGCTATGACCGTTTGAAAGACATATTGTACACCTAATTTGGGCTAATTTTTTGCCGACATTAAGATGTAAAAATAAAAACATCAACTTAAACAATCATGGGTGAATAAAAATTAAAAATTATATGCACATTTAATTATATACAGTAATTAATTTGATAGGAATATCCGATGGAGGCGTACGATATTGTTATTTTTTAATTGCGACCACAATATTGTCATTTTTTAATTTTTTAAACTGAAATTGTTTAAAAATCTACAATATAATTTTGGTAAATAAAAATACCAAAAAAAATTACACCAACATTACACCATTTTGATAGAAATGTCCGATGGAGGTGTACGATATGTCAAAATGCTCGAAATTTAGAGAAGTAATTAGACAAATTTATCACTAGCATGCAATTCAATAATTGAGTAAAAAAATTAGAAAACAAGAAATTTTTTGGGTGTTCGAAGATTAAATCGCAATTTTGAGGTACTTAGAGGTCTCTTTTGGGAAATTTTTTTGGCCAAATCCCTTTTGGGAACTTACTTAAGACTTCTCCTCTCAATTTCGAGCGCGTGACCACCAGTTTCGTCTCAATCGGATATCCCAGTCAAAAGTTATGACCTTCCGAAGTTCGCGACCACACCGCTCCTATGGTTGCCACATGTCATATGATGGTGAAACACGTCCCATTTGGACGTGTTTAAACACACCCAAACCAGGCGTGTTTGGATGCACCAAATGTCCAAATTATTTCTCCATTGCACCATTTGCCTAATTTTTTATTTAATTTATATTATTTTTAATTTTTTGCCTATCTAATAGGCTCAAAAAGAGACTATTCTACCCTCTTCGCTAAAATTTATCATAAAAAATACAAGAAAAACATATAAAATAAATTTCATTTTTCTTCATTGATATCTCAACAGGTTCAAACCTTATATCATATAACAACCCTAATGAATAACAATCATATATGTGTCGCCATCTAATATTTAGAAAATTAAAATAAAACCAAATAATATAAGAAGAATAAATATCTAAATCACCTACTTTATAAAAGTTATCTATTTGGGTTTCATAGGCCCATCTTATCAATTTCTTAAAGAATAAACATTTTTAGATTATCATTCAATTATATATAATTATGTATGGTAAGTTTTTTTCAGATGGTATAATAAATTTCTTGATTTCTATAATAATTATCTTAAAGATTTATTAAACATGATTTTTGATTGATTGAGTGTAAAATTTGTTGCCAACTTACAATACAATTTTTAAAAAACCACTTTTGACAACCTACTAGCTAACTTAAGTTTGTTCCTGCTTTTTATGTTTGTAGCCAGCTTGTTTCCTTTCTTCATTATAAAAAAGAATAATCTCATACAGAAGTAAAAATAAAAAATAAACAAGAAATTAATGTACAAAGTTTGGAGATCTTCAATTCACTTTCATGCTTTCTCTCAATTAATTAATTAATTCAGTGGAGCAAAATGGGGGCAGCCAAGGGCGAGATTCTGTGAGGAGCAAAAGGTGCCAGTATTTGGATTCAAGTATCCAGGGAGTCCAGACCCAGCTGAGTTAGTGTTACAGAAAGTGTTAGGAGCAATGTCAAAGCGTGTGAATTTGCTCAATATTACTACCTTGTCACAAATGAGGAAAGATGGTCACCCATCTGTTTATGGATATGGTGGACATAGGGACATGGATTGCAGCCACTGGTGTCTCCCTGGTGTTCCTGACACTTGGAATTTGCTTTTATATGGAAATCTCATTCAAAATTAAGGTGTATATGGCTGGTAATTCTTATAAATAATGATGATCATGAGTTTGTAATTATAACCAACTCTCATTCAAATTAAATTCATATATTCATTAATTATCATTGATATCGGACAAATCACGTTCATAGAATTATATAATATTTCTTAAAGCAATTAATAAAACAAATTGAACTTAGCTCCATCAGTTTAAGGTGTCTCATCATAAATTGTTAAATTTAGTGTTAATAATATATGTAGGCATGCAGCATTTTATAACTGATAATTGAAGACAATATTCGTAAAGTAGTTGATTTATTTTCTTTTCTTTGAATAATATTTAATATTCTATAAAATTTTGAAATTTGACATGCAACTAGAGTGAGTTCACTGGACTATTCAATACTTCTGCAAGTCATGCCAACACTAGCTAGCAAATTCAAATTCCATTATTATTTTGACCGTCACAAAATCACATATATATATATATATATATATATATATATATATATTAACTCCATGATCAAAGTTGTCATAAAATAATAATTGCTTAGAATTAACCCATAAGGTGTGCACAAAGCATATGTATGATAAGAGTTTGACACTTGGTCATCCGAATAGAGTAACACTTGTGGATAAAATAGTGATCTCTTAATTGGCACACTATTTTCTTGAACAATTAAAAGTCTCATACCTCATGGCTGTTGAATTACTCCGAGTCTAATCCCAGATCTAATAAATTGGCAAGTTAAACGGTACATGTTATCAGGGAAGAAAATTTAATGGTAGAAGGCCTAATTAAGCATGTCCTCGATCAACTTAGACTTTGGCATTAAATCCTTTGATTATATATTCCCCCTTTAAATTTTATGTAATTCTTTTTTAACTCTTGTACTCTACCTTTTTTCCGGTCTAATGTTATCTGTTCATAATTTTAATAGCACCTACTTTTGAGTTTTCATAAATAAGTTAATTGGTAAATGGTAAACCCTTATGAATACACCTTGTATGACACTCATCTTATCCAAAAACCTGCAATATAATCCATTATCCACGTCTATGAACCTCACTCTCGTAGCTGTAGCAACTCTTTTTTCTTAACTTTCCAAGTCTAAGATTGTGGTAAGCAAAACAACTCTCTTTTTTCTTCACGAGACAAATGGTGTAATGCGGTCACATGTGATGGACCTATCAGTATATTAATACAAAATTGGCGCACATGCTACAACACAGTCCTTATACCCAAATAAAAAGAAGGTCGACTTTATTCCATTAGCGTTGCAAGAACCAAGCCATTTGTACCCTTCCAAAATGCCCAAGATAAAATGAAGGGTAAATTAAACATTTCACTAACAAGTATGCATGATAACTTTATCCTTATTATTTTGTGACTACATGAGTAGAAAAATGTTTGATATCAATTTGGGAATGGAAGGAAAAATGGATTTATGGTAAGCAAACATGCTGATGTTATTAACCCAAATCATTCTTAGATTAAACACTGAATCTCAAAATGAGATCCCATCTCGTCTTTACATCGAGATTTCCAACGCTATCTCCAACATCATTTACCTTTTAACTTTTTTCTCTAACCCTCACCGTTGTGTCATTGCTATCTAGATGTCGATTATCTCTCTTTTGATTTTCTCATTCTCCAACTCTCGCCGTATATGCTATTTCTCAAACTCTCGTTATAATGCTTTCTCGACATTGATAATCAGATACAACATTGATTTGCCAAATAAATTATCAATGTAAATGAAGCATTCTAGTGAGAGTTGGATAAAGAACATATATGGCGGAAGCTGGAGAAGGAAAAAATCAGAAGAGAAATAATCGCCAGCAAGATGACATTGACAAAATGGTGAGAGCTAGAGGAAGAAATTAGGAGCTAAATGACATCAAAGTTAGTGTTGGAAATACCAATGCAAAGACCTGATGAGATCACATTTCGAGATTATATTTGATATTTAATCCAAGAATGAATTGGGTTAATAGCATTATGTTTGGTTGGACATAAATCCATTTATTCTCTTTTTCAAGTTGATATCAAACATCTTGCTAGACAATCGTAAAATAACAAAGATAAAGTAATCATACTTATTAATGTATAATATTATGTTTAATTTATTTTTCTTTTCTGTCTTTATTTTTCTGTTTGATTTCGATTTTTGTTTCTATGTGATCATAAAATAACTCAATATGGTAAAGCTAAAATTAATTCAAGTTTTTTAACAACAACTATACATTAATAAAAAAAATTAGAATAAGTTTTATAATTTCAATGCACAAACATGAAAAATATTTTTTTTATAATTTTGATTTTAATTATTCTTGATTATTATATCATTAAATATATCAATAATTTAAATATATTAATTAATGCATATGACACAGTTTTTATTAGACAAAAATTAATAGGACAAGATAAAATTACACGTATATATAGATGGTACGTATATAAATATGATCACTGAACCAAATCTACTTAAAAAATATATGTAACGATCAACATATGATGATGAGTACTATTTTTTATTCAAAATAATTCAATTATAATTACATGATGAATTAGATGTTGATGTACCTATTTATCCTCAGTAGTTAAAAGCATAAATTTTGTTGAATGCGTATATTAATCATCATCGGCTGCTTCGTTGAAAGCCACCTCCTCTGAACAATTAAACACTTGAAGATCGAGATCAACTTGAGTTCATATATAATACAAAAAATGAATACGCAAAGCAATTGTCACAATCGCACAGAGTAATTGCTCTTGCAAATTTACCTTGTCGAATCCATTGTTTACCCTGTTGTTCAACTCAACAACGTAGTCCTTACAAAAAAATTGGCTGACAGGCAACATATATATGGGAGGGAAAGGATGATACATTGTTTTGTCAAGATATCCTTTGGTGGAGAAATTTCAAAAGCTGTATATAATAGCAGCCAAAGGTATTCGACACTGGAATTGGAAGTGGCAGTGAATAATATATGGCTCTTTTTGAATTGATGGAGCTAACACGAGTTATTGAGGGAGATGGAAGGTATGGATAGTTGTGATGGAGGCTGCTGGTGTAATGCCCTACCAACAAAAGATTTTTTCAGTGTGCTTTGTCCTCACTCACACACTTGCTGAGAAACTTCCCAAGAGCAAGATTGCTCTAAGTCAAGCACGATTAAATGTGGACTTCTTATGTTGTAGGCTATCAAAAAGTAGATGCACCTTGTTGGTATAGGTAGTACCTATTAAATCCTTTTAAGTTATCCTCAACTGTACAGTCTCATATCTGCACAGCCTCTAAATCCCTCTCGTTCGGGTGTGTATTCGATTCATTCATGTACCCCTCCCGCTGGAAGCCTATCAGGAGTCGCTCCTTGTCCGTGCCTCACTGCACCGGTGATCACTCCCCGTCCTCGTCAGGGCCCGGGATGTTACATGCCCACCAGCTTCCGCCTGGTTCGTCCTCGAACCACATCGTACTGGTAGAGAGGCCTTGCTCTGATACCACTTATACATAGCATATATACAGATTTATCAATGCCTGAGGAGGCTTCATCCATTTATATGGGTACATCTCACATCAGGACTTTCTTTCTTTACCTGAGGAGGCTTCATCCATCTGGGCACATCTCACATCAGGACTTATATATATATATATAGTCTATTAAATTTAATTCTACTGGCCAGAAAATTTCATCAATCCATACATTTATCACAATGTATAACTCATCAATCACACCCATAACACAATCATAGTGTGCAGCTTATTATCAATCACAAAACACTATCATAGTGTTCATCTCATCATCAATCACAAAACACTATCACAGTGTTCCTCTCATCATATACATGTTTTCAATAAAACAGTAACACACAATTTCAATATACATGCATCAATTCATACAATAACCGTCATTCTCTCTAGAGTATGGTGGAACACAATCAAGGGAAACACTTCCAAGGACAAAGAGCTTACCTTCTCTCAGTGTTACACTAGCTCTCCCGGCTTCGCGGTCACAACCACCAGCAATATCGGTATCACGCCCTACACAAGGCATACAAACAATCAATCAATAACGGTCCTCAACCGTTAGAATGAAAGGAAATAATATTCCTTTCCATTAAAACCTCTCTGTTCTCTATCTTAGGGTTATCGGAGCTAACCACCTTATAGGCGATTCACAGACCCTTAGCAGGATCTATCTCAGCCTAACCAAGGCACCAGAGTCCCTCTAAGACTCTGCATAAGCTCAATTCAATGATCTACCAGATCATATTTCAACAATTATCCAACTTGAATGAAACAGTTATTTCAACACATTTTCACTGTTCATTTAGCCTCCTGAACAACTTTTATAAAAGCACCTAGATTCATATCTATCATAATACCTTCCATTTCATCAATATACTTCCTATTCATACATATCTCAGAGTCAAAACCAAACTTCATCAAAAGTTATGATTCAAAGCTCAGTACTCATTAGAATAACCTCCTGATCATATTTTTCTAAAGAATCTAAGCTTAATTCCAGACCTAACACAATATGGTCACTATTCATCCCAAGAACCATTTCACAAATCAATCGGTAAAACTTGAGTTTCTTACCTCTAAACTGTCGAGGAAGGCTGGAGAATCACTTCTCCAAGCTTTAGCATCCTAGAATCGCCTTCTTCCCCTCCCAAAACTCAGTTTTGAGGAATTCCAAAGAGAACTGTATTTCTCCGGTTGATGGTTTTCTCTAAGGATTGAAGCTGGAATCTAGCTTATGGAGGAGTTCTAATCAACTTTCTAGTTGGTGGGAAGTGTTTAGATGAAGTATGGAGAAGATATGAAGCTTTTCTAAGTTATCAATGGTAGAAAAGCAAAGGAAGAAGAAGAGGAACGTTTTTCCTCTCCCAAAACGCGAAAATAGCCTTTTATAGGCCCCAAGTCCGCGTTCCCACGCTATTGGCGCCACACCTCATGCTAATCGCGCCACTAATTCGAAAGAAAGGACTTCCTGGAGCGTTTTGGCACTAATCGCGTCATATCTGGCGCTATTCGCGCTAGATATTCGAATTAGGGGGTCCTTAGGGCCATTATGGCGCTAACAGCGCCATAATTGGCGCTAATCGTGCCACATGTTCGAGTCGTGACGCTAACGGCACCACTCCTGGCGCTAATCGCGCCAAATAAAATATTAGTATAATTTTTTTTTGGTCATGATTATTATAACTGGGAGACTCTATTTATATATAACACCAGGGTAGTATAGTTACTCAAATTGTTTAGGTATAAGGTGATATATAATGTATATATAGATTACAATGTACATATTCTAGATTACATAGAAAGTAGAATCTTTATCAAGTCTTGTTTTTGGGCTTATTCTTAAGAAAAAATGTTCATTGAAATATACATAAATAAATATTTAATATATAAGTATATTTTAATAAATAAATTTAACTACTTGTTTGAAGACTTGCAAAGTTTTGATCTTTTGGGCTTTCAAATGGTACACTAAATTATTCTCTCAAGTTTTGATTCTTTGGATCCATTATGAGACTAATACTCGCGATTGAGGTTTAATAACACTTAAAGTTGAACATCTCTCCCTAATTCTGTATTTTGCGTGATTGAACTCATGTTTTATCACAAATTCAGCATGTGTTATCAATTTAGCTACATTCATTCGATTATTTAACTATATTCTAATAATAATATATTGTTTGTTTGGTAGAATTAAGTTGTCCCTAATTTCACATGTGTTATTTTAGTTTCAATTTTTTAAACAATGTAAGTGAAGTTCTTCAA
Organism: Glycine tomentella; assembly: GCA_007407185.1. Taxonomy (NCBI): domain Eukaryota; kingdom Viridiplantae; phylum Streptophyta; class Magnoliopsida; order Fabales; family Fabaceae; genus Glycine; species Glycine tomentella. The sequence continues at coordinate 544,342 of PYAF01005412.1, read as the reverse complement.
AGTTTATAATTATATAATTTTAGTTTCTCAAATTTGAGTTATATTTATTATATTTAATATTTATAATAAATACTTATAAAAAGTATATTTTAATAAATATTTTTAAGTGTTGGTTTGACATATTACATGGCCTTTAATTTGACACGGACAATTTTACTATCTTTTTCCTAATAGTAAAATTTAGTTCTTCAAGTCTCATAATTATACGATTCTAGTAAGTCAAATTTTAATTATATTTATAATTAAATATATTAATGGAAATACACCTTAATAAATATGTTTAACAGTAAATATTTATTAAGTTTATTTTTTAATAAATACTTATAAAAAGTTGCCTGTAATTAAAAAAATACAACTTGCTAATATAAAAGGATGTTGCCAAACGCTTCCTTTTTAAATATAAACTTTATATGTAAAAGTGAGTATGAACCCAGTGAGCTAAGTTGACTAACTTGACTAACCCAGTGAGCTGAGCCAAAAAAATAATTTTTTTGTGATTGGGGTCAATTTGTAACCCGATTCACTTAACTTGCAAATTAGATGGATTTGAGTTGGTTGAGCAAAGATGTTTCATTTAAATCACCTAAATTAAAAAATATATATAGTAAATATTAAAGAGAATAGTAAGTTCAATTTGGTATTTTTAATTTTAAGTTGAACTATGACTAATGTTTGGACAATTAGATGATTAGATTTTATTTTCAACTTTGATATTTTAAGACTTTTGAATGTTATTTTTGTATTAAAAACCTTTGAATGGTTACTTGAATGAATGATGATATTAGTTGCTTGAATGATTATTTGAGATATTTGTTTATTATTATTGGTATTTAAATAATTTGAATTAATAAATGTTTTTAATGGAAAAGAATGATTTGTTTCTTCTTCAAAAAATTGGTGAGTCAATCCACCAACTCATGATGGTCCGGACTAGATTCATATTTTCGTGACTCACTTAAAATTAAGTCGGACATACTTATACTGTTTAATGCTCAACTCGCAATGAGCCAACCCGTGTGAGTCCTGTCCACAACCGTAACAAGCATGATGTTCACAAATAAAGAACAAACATGTTTGAGCTAACGGGTTTTGATAAATGCAGAGGCTAGAGTGATTTGTTTGAGCTAAGGCGGATGTCTTTTGTCAAACACGTGGTGGGCTTTTACGAAAATAAGTTATATATGAACCGCTTTTGCTTCATCAAGACTCACCGGGAAATGTAAGGAACTACAAACAAAACTAGGACTCAAGGAGCTGGGATTGAATCAAATGCAGAAGACAGTGGAATTTGCAAATGAAGTTTGATGAAGATTATATCTGTATTGGCTGATGTGTTGCTTTACTTTGTTTGTCTATATATATGTATTTTCTTGATCAAATGGGTTTTTTGGTACGAGTTTTATTTGTGGGTGTTTTGGCAAGGAAACATGAGTCATTTTCCTGTTTTGGGTGGTACAGAGAGCAGAATTCTTTTTGATATGCTTTGTAAGGGGATTTCATAGGAAAAATTCTTGGACATGTTGTCGGGGTAGGTGAGCCCAATGTTGGCTACATTTTTATGCTCTATGTTTTTATTCCCATCAAAGATTGCTGGCTCTCTCGTCTCTCCTGAACTTGTGATCGTGCCACAGTCAACGACAGTGGTGGAGAAGCTTTCGTCGTAAAGAGTTAGGAAGGGAAGTGTATTTACTTGGAAAAGAAAAATAAAGAGGAAGTGTTTTAGTACCGAAGGGGAGTGAAAATACAAATTTCCTATATTTTTAGAAACGTAAATAATTATTTATCTTTTAAAAAAGATGTAAGGGAAGGTTGGGACTAATATAGTATTTTTCAAAGAAAATAAGTTCTGAATTTAAATAAAGGGGTTTACTTTATACACTATACAAATTTCTAATATATTACATGAGAATAGTGTGCGAATAAAAATGTCCTTCTCAATTTGAAGGTTACGAATAAGGATTTGGTAATCTGTAAGTTTGTTTTAAGACCTTCAAGTTATTAACATAACCCTCCAATCAATTGAACTAATAAATCAAGTATATTAAAAAACAATTAATGTTGATATATATACTAAATTTTTTAATATATATTTAATATACATATAAGTTTACATAATAAATTATGTTAAAAATATTAAAGTAATAGCATGAGAAATAACTCAATAATCAAAATAAAATTGAAATTAAATTAATTATATATAATTCATTAATTGATAAAATTAAAATAAAAGAGAATCTTATTTGATAGGATCATAACTAACAATTATCCTAATTGATAAAATGAAAATAATATCCCTAATTAATAAAATAAGAATATGAAATAAGAAAAGATAAAGAAATTAGATAAACTAAATAATTAAATATTTAAATATGGGTATTAAATATACATTAAAAATTTAGTGTTATATATATATATATATCAATATTGATTGTTTTTTAATATAATTGATATATTAGCTCAATTGGTTACAGCTTATGAATTGTCCAATCGGTATAACCTTCAAATTATGAAGAACATTTTCATCTACATACTGTTTCATGTAGTGTATTAGAAATTTGTATAATGGAGGTGAAAATAGCATGGGCCATGAGAGTTCTGAAATACCTTATTGGACCTCGACTTATAATCCAGCTTCATAACACATTGTAAACGACATTCTCATAGCTTCGAATGCAAAGGAACTACTATAATTTCACAATCACGTATATTTACATCCTCTATAAAGTATAAACGACAATCTTATAACCATTGTTCTGCTTAAACGAGAAAGTGGACGGATGAGGAGTTTTTTTCTTCTTTTTTTTCCAATTTTTTTATTGATGATCTCCATCCATTATTTAAAACCAATATGTTAGCCTAGATTAGTCAAACAATAATCATCATACTCAATAAGTTGAATCATGCCTGCCAAATCGATTAAAAATGAATTGACTCCCTTATCCTATATTTTATATAACAATACTTATTTAGAAAAAAAACAAAAATCTAAAAATTAGTACCGATGATAATAGCTTTTTTGTAGAGGACTCGTGATAATAGTTGTTACATAATAATTGCACAAAAATATATAAGTACTGGTGAAAAAAGATTTTACACTAATAATAATGCATGACCATAAACTTTTTTTTTATATTATTTTCACCATTTCAATTAACTTTTAATCTTATATTCTGTTATTTTTTAAAAAATATATTAAATATAAATGAGAACTCTTTTTTTTTTTTTTCTTTCATTCCAATTCTATATAGCGGTACCTCGTAGTTTTATGCACCGGTATAACAGAAATATATATATATATATATATATATATATATATATGTTGAAATTTAACTTAATGTCACAGCCCAGCCATTCATTATTGGTCATGACTGGCTTCCTGTAACAAGCAAATATACTCCATAAGATAATTAATGCTAAATACCAGTACGACTACTAGAAATGATAAATTAATGACGACGAAACAATAATCATTCATTTTAATTAGTCTTGTAAAAACACAATTTAGAAATTTTAAAAAATAATAATAATTTGGAAATAGCGCGTACCCAATGAATGCAGAAGAAAGGTTGAAGTCGAAGTAGTAGTTTAATAATTAGGGTGAAAAGAAGAAGCATAATACTAGACTACTAGTATAGTAGAGTCCAAAATGGAATGCTAGTAGAAAGTTAAGCTAGCTAGCTGGCATAGCAGTGTGGTGGTCGCAGTCAACCTGACGTTAAGTTCGCTACCGGAATGTCACACGACATAGTTCGTTACACCATCTAGCGAACTACGTCGGCTGATGTGGCGCGCTTCTGACGACTTACGCAGTGCCCCGTCAGGGACGGACAGGACACGTGGCACATTCTGAGAAGTTCGCTGGCATGCATAGCGAACTAGGTGTGAACCTGGCATACTTCGCTTACGCCCGCAACGAACTATGTCGGATGAATGACACGTGGCAGTATGCGTAGTTCGCCTGTTAGTGTAGCGAAGTAGGTGTTCGCTGGGTCCCCCAGCGAATTCCAACCACACAGTCCATTATTTAATGACACACCCCCCCCCCACCCAAAAAAATTTGTATGTTCCGTGAGAGTATTCTGCATTGATATAGTGTTGATTTTTTTGCGAATTTCTGCGAAAATGAGTGGGAGAGGGAATGGTTTAATCACCATTGTATATTATAATGGGAGGAGATACATCGGACCAAATGGTCAAGTGTTCGAAGGAGAAAGTAAAATGTTCCGTATTCCGCCTGGATGCAGCTATGATCATTTGATGAGAATGATATACAAGAAATTACGCTTACAACGAGGACAATCCGTATCTCGACTTAGTGCGCGATGTGCATCCGGCAACCCGGTGCAGTGGGTTGGTGTGGATATTGTAGATGACGAAGA
>PYAF01005412.1:516750-529362 GCA_007407185.1 Glycine tomentella | reverse complement strand
TTTTTTTTTTTTTTTTTTTTTTTTTTTTTTTGTCAATATTTCCTGAAAATTTTCAATTTTCATCTGTTGGGCTATACGTTCACCTTTTTGCTTCAAACTATTTGTTTTTCTGTTACATAAAACTGTGTCTAGTAAAAAAGTAATTTGTTGATTTTTTTAAATAGGAAGTGTTGATTAATTTTTGTTCAAAGAATGGGTAAGGATTTACTGAACACTAGATCAACTGTTGATGGTTACCACAGAAGGGGTACTGATCACTAGTCTCACAGACAGGTTAATGACTATAAATATATATTATTTTTCCTAGGTAACACGATTAGTTTTTACAAAAAATTACCATTTCATATTTCAAGAGGTGTACATTTTTTTAAATAAGCAAATTTAAAGAGATGTACATACCTTGGGGTTTACGAGAGAGATAATAATAAAAAATGATAGATTTAACAATGATGTGATAGAAAGAAAATAAAAATAAAAAAGAGTGTAAGTTTAATTTATTTATTTATTTTTACAATAGTTATGTTGAAATTTTAACATTTAACTTTATACATCCTATCCAACCCCATTAGGCTAGTGGGTTTGAGAGGGGTGCAAGGTCGGTATACAATTTGTGGTTAGACACCTTGATTTCATATAAACAAAACACGTTTGGATTTCAACAAAAAGAAAGTAATTAAATTAAGAGTTTAATTTTGATACATTTTCAAGTAATTAGAAAACACTTTAAATATGATTTAAAAAATAACAAGTACAAAACTCAACATTTTGGCATACATAGCAATCCATGATTTCTTGACAGTGTAAAATACTTTAAAGCTTTCAATACAGTCTAATTAAATTCTTGAATTAATTATAAATTCTACCTTGGTTAAAAAAATTTAGATTTCTGTTTGTGAGGACTTCGTAACTTTTGTACACAATGGTGTAGTATAACATAAGGGATTCACAAGATTGTTTCTTATCTCATTTCATGTACTGTATTTGTTTATTGGTTGGATATCTTGGAATAATCGTGTTAACCACCATATAAATTCGGAATTTCTGCTTTTATTTTCATATTCTAAATGAACAGATCCTTGAAGGCTCAGAATTTGTCTGGTAGTCTCTCACCAGAGTTTTCCAAGCTTCATCATCTCCAAGAATTGTAAGATAATCAAATCTCAGTTTTGAAGCCATGACTTTTTTTGTTGCTCTGCCTGATGTTCCCTATGGAATGGTGAAGTCCATAACTTTGTCTTGCACTTTCATACAGAGACCTTAGTCGTAACATCATCACTGGGGCTATACCTCCACAATGGGGTACCATGCGCTTGGTTGAGCTGTAAGAACTTTCTGCTTTTTCTGCATTGTCTCTTCAATTTCTTTCTTCTTTTTAAGTAAACAACTTGAGATCAGTGACACTAAAGATTCTTGTTAATTGAATATGCAGCTCTTTTATGGGAAACAAATTGTCAGGGCCATTCCCCAAAGTTCTCACCAATATCACAACCCTCAGAAACTTGTATGTTGAAATCATTTCCTTATTTTCAAATGAATTGTTAGTTTACTCAATTACTTAGCTTAGAGATAAATTGAATGTACTTTTAAAGAAAAATAGAAACAAAGTGAAAAGTATATTTGGAATATCTAAAGGTAGCTTTTGCTTCTTGCCAACATATTTGCTTTTACCTAAAGGAAGCTTGGCATAGGTGATCCAGGGTTGCTGGTTTAGTATAATTTCCAATTTATTTCTGCAGCTTTGTTTAAATTAAATATTTTATGAATGTTACAGGAGTATTGAAGGAAATCAATTTTCAGGCCACATTCCAACGGAGATTGGGAAGCTGACCAATTTAGAAAAACTGTAATTCTTTTGATCTTATTTGTGTGCTTATTGGAAATTTGGAATCTCAATATCTGCTTCGCTTTTCCCCCTAACATATTATTCTGTAGTGTTTTAACACGAGTAAATCATGTTTGTTTAGCATTCTGTCATCCAATGGATTCACAGGAGCATTGCCACCCACACTTTCCAAGTTAACCAAGTTGATTGATTTGTAAGTTCTTATTAACTTTACATCTTCTAGCACATGGTTACAATCTGACAGATAAAGATGCACAAAGATGATCCCTTTGATTGTATTTAATATTAGGTAGTGAGGTGTTAATGCAAGCCAGTGCAGGCTTCTTAAATTAATTCATATAAGGAGCTACAAAACTAAAGAATCTGTAGTTTTCTTATCACTTATGTTCTTTTATTGTTGTTACATTTGAATTTTGATATTTCTTTGCATACTGATTAACCTTTGGGCATTTTAGAAGGATAAGTGACAATAATTTCTTTGGGAAGATTCCTGATTTCATTAGTAATTGGACATTGATTGAAAAGCTGTAAGTCTCCTACCTCGTTCTTTCTTGTTCTATTTGTTGTATAGACTACTTTGTCATGTTAACTTTTTTTTCTTTTGGGATTACAGGCGTATGCACGGTTGCTCTCTTGAGGGTCCCATACCTTCTAGCATTTCTGCCTTGACAAGATTAAGTGATTTGTATGTTTTTAATTCTTTATTTTTTTATTTATGTTTTGATCATAGAAGATGTATGTTTTATTTTTTCTTTGATACTTAGGAGGATAACTGACCTAAAAGGTAGTAAAAGCTCAGCTTTCCCACCACTAAATAACTTGAAATCCATGAAGACACTGTAAGTTCAATGACTTAAACGCTTCTTTCTCTTAAAAGTCTTTATTAAAATGACTTATATTTTATTTGGACATCATAATGCAGGGTATTGAGAAAATGCATGATTAAAGGAGAAATCCCAGCATATATTGGGAGAATGGAAAAACTGAAAATCTTGTAAGTTGTTCAACAAGTAACTTACAACAGTTTTGACAACATGATATATATTACTTTGAGGATCATGTTCCACTTGAGAAGATCACAGAGAATCAATTCAAGTTGTCTAAGCAATCCTTACATATAAATTATAATGTTAACACTGCGCTCATAATAATATTCTATAATTTATCTAGATCTGAAATATAATTTTTTCCAGGTAAAAAGTTTTGTAGGTCAATTATGGTAAAATGCATTTTTTATAATAAAAAAATATATTAACCCTTTCCTTACATAAAACAAGTTCATTTATTTTATCTTCGTTGCTGTAGAGATTTGAGTTACAATGGCTTGAGTGGAGAGATACCTGAATCTTTTGCCCAACTTGACAAAGTAGACTTCATGTAAGTGGATTGGTTGAATGAAATATGTTATTGGTACATCTCATTTTTATTTTGACGAAATAAATGTGTTAAATAATGCAGGTATCTTACCGGGAACAAATTATCGGGGATTATACCTGGCTGGGTCCTTGCAAATAACAAAAACATGTACGTTAAATTCTTGAATTGTTATGTTTCAATTTTCATTGTTTCATCTTAATATTTTCTTCAGTAGCTACAGTGAATAAGGCACCAAGAATTCAAGAAATATACACACACACTAACATGGGTGTGTGTGTGTAGTGAATAAGGCATCAAGAAATCTCTCTCTCTCTCTTGGTGTAGATTGATATTTTTTAGAGCATTTAGAATTGAACAAGTCTTATATTAAATATTCCAACATGAAACAAATGTTTCAACAAATCCATTTAGAAAATGAACAAAAATATAGTTAGATGGCTTATACTCTCTAGGAACTTCAATCTGTTGATGTCTGCATAAAGATAATATATGATACACAACTAAAATTAAATAAACACTCCTTTAGCAACATGAGATTAACATCTTTTATAATATATTTTGGTGCACAGTGATATCTCTGACAATAACTTCTCCTGGGACAGCTCAAGTCCAACTGAATGTCCACGCGGGAGCATGTAAAGTTTTATTTAAGCTTTGAGTAAAAGTTGTCCTCAATTAGTCATCAGTTATCACTGAAACATTTTTTTTCTTCCAGAAACCTTGTTGAGAGCTACTCTTCATCTGTAAATACACAGTAAGTTGTTGTGTTTGGAATATTTTCTGTAAAATTTGGTTTTTGGTAGTAGCCTTAGAATATAACCTTAAATTTCTGTCTTTGTTGCAGAAATAAGATTCATTCATGCTTAAAAAGGAACTTTCCATGCCCATCTTCAGTTAGTAAATGTAAGTATATGACCATACTACAAGTTTTAAATTACTTTTATGATCTGATAGGCTGGTTTAAATATTGACTCAAATTCTATGATCTGAAATTGAGTGAAATAAGTTGATGAGAAACTCTCAACTCAACATGACTTCATACCAAAAAGAAAAATTTAAGATAGTCATATAACATGATTTTGCTTATGATTCTATTTACGCAACAATCTTAAGCTCAGAGTTGTACAGAAATTCATATAAAACAAAATAAAGTAAGAAGGATAAATGTCCATTAGGAAAGAAACAAGAATATAACTGTTTTTCTTAAGGGGTTAAGACTGATTTCCTCCTTTTCTAATTATTTGGAATACATAGATTGACTAATTCTAAGAAACTTAAAACTGGAAGATAATTCAATATTCTTTTTTATTACAACCATTGAATGATTGTAATGACATTTTATTGAATAAATTCATGTAACTGAACTAAAAGCTTAAAAAATTCAAATTCTAATTATGTTGTGTTCTTTGCAAATTTTACCTTTCTATGCTGTTGTCTATCTTTACCATTAGACCATTACATTTTGAAAGATCTTACACTAAGTATTCTTTGTTTTCAACCCTGTTTGTCATTGTTTTTCAATAGATCATTACTCCATGAACATTAATTGTGGTGGTAATGAAGCAAATATTAGTGGTCAAATCTATGAAGCTGACAGAGAACAAAAGGGTGCTGCAATGTTATATTACACTGGCCAAGATTGGGCTCTTAGTAGCACTGGAAACTTCATGGACAATGATATTGACTCTGATCCATATGTTGTGGCCAATACTTCTAGACTTAATGTCTCTGCACTCAATTCACAACTATACACAACAGCGCGTGTTTCTCCCCTTGCTCTCACATACTATGGCCTCTGCCTAATAAATGGAAATTACACAGTTAAGCTTCACTTTGCTGAGATTATTTTCATCAATGATAGGTCACTTTACAGTCTTGGAAGGCGAGTATTTGACGTCTATATCCAGGTAACAATTAGTACTTGGCTGAATTTCAAATGATGCTTAATAATTCATTTGCACTGAGTTGTGCATTGATGTAGATGGAATATTTTTACTGAAGATGGAAAATATTATTGTGTCCTTAAATTAAGGGGAATTTAGTGCTGAAAGACTTTGATATCCAAAGAGAAGCTGGTGGTACTGGCAAGCCAATTGTGAAGACATTGAATGCTAGTGTCACCCAACACACCTTGGAGATTCACTTCTACTGGACTGGAAAAGGAACCACTGGCATACCCACAAGAGGAGTTTATGGACCTCTTGTATCTGCTATTTCAGTTAACCCTAGTAAGTCAAATATCCTGCATATTAGTGTTAGTGCTTTATCTGACTTGATAAGACTGCATTATGAATTTTAAAAAATGTAAGAAAAGGGAAAGATTATCATTTATGTCTACCTCTACAAGACCTCCACTAGATTACCATTCATCTGATCCAATTCTATCAGTTATGTTCTTCATTTATGCAAAAGCTAAAAGTAAATAATATGTTTCCCTTGCACAGATTTTAAACCTCCATCAGGGGATGGCAAAAGAACTTATGTCATGCTGGCCATCGGCATAGTAGCTGGTGTTTTAGTGGTTGTTCTTCTGGTGCTTGTTCTCATGAGGAGGATGGGATGGTTAGGAGGCAAAGATCCAGTGTATAAAGGTATGGAATATGTCACTGAGTTCTTCCAATTGTTTTAGTTAGAATAAAAATTTCCATTTGTTTCCAGCACAACATCTTTTCTATATCCATCAGTATTTTCCTGAGATTCTTCAACTATTTGTATTAAATAATTATTTCTACAAATTTTATTCAAATATCATAAAACTGAAGTGCAATAATTTACTACTATATAATATTTGTCAGAAAGAGACGGCTTTAAGAGAACATAGGATAGTATACTTGCACACCCTATATATTTATATGCTAGATACAAATGAAATGAACTATGTGGCAGATATTGTAGAGAAAGTTATAAACTTTGTTGTTGAATCCAAATTTCGATTTTTTTTCAGAGCTCAGGGGCATAGATCTGCAGACGGGATTATTTACACTAAAACAAATCAAAGCAGCAACCAAAAACTTTGATGCAGCGAATAAAATTGGTGAAGGTGGCTTTGGTTGTGTTTTTAAGGTATTTTGATCTTCCATTCTTGGTTACCTATTCCATCTTATGATTAATTTATTTGTTACTTGATTTGAAATAGAAGACACACTTATAATTTAATGGATAAACTCTGTAATGTATTTTGTACTCACTAGCAAGCATATATAACCTTCGTGGCTTATGAAAGAGAAAAAATATCCACGTGCATGATGGTTAAAGTGTAATGGAGATTTGTTAGACCAATCAGCACTTCAGTAGTTTGATATGTGTACCTGTGTAATTGTAATGCAAGAAAAAATATCCACCTTGTTCATGATGCAGGGCCTATTATCAGATGGTACCATAATAGCAGTAAAGCAGCTTTCTTCAAAATCTAAACAAGGAAATCGTGAGTTTGTGAATGAGATGGGACTGATATCTGGACTTCAACATCCCAATCTTGTTAAGCTTTATGGATGTTGTGTGGAGGGCAACCAGCTAATACTGATATATGAGTACATGGAAAATAATTGTCTATCTCGCATTCTTTTTGGTAAGCTTCATGATGAATAAACTTTAGCCATACTTGCCATTTGAATCAAATATTTGATATAATCAACTAACTAATTATCCTTCTCCCAACCACACACAGGGAGGGATCCAAACAAAAAACTAGACTGGCCAACAAGGAAGAGAATTTGTCTTGGTATAGCTAAAGCTTTGGCTTATCTTCATGAAGAGTCCAGAATAAAAATTATACATAGGGATATAAAGGCAAGTAATGTATTGTTGGACAAGGATTTTAATGCTAAAGTCTCAGATTTTGGCTTGGCAAAACTTATTGAAGATGACAAAGCCCATATTAGCACTCGAGTTGCAGGAACAATGTAAGTTTATATTTTGCTACTATTTCTCTTGTTTCATATCAAAACATGGCATTGCAATCTTGATAATAGTCTGGAGGAAAGATTCACCACTGGTTTTGTCATGAAAAAACGAAAGACTAAAGTCTATATTGCCAAGGACCTATATCTCTAACACACCCCTTCTTGCAAAACGTCTTTTTGGGCAAGGAAGTAGGAACAAGACATGTCTCCTCAATCATGTGCCAAAATTATAATTAGATTTAGAGACACAGAAGCAGCAAGAACATCTCATTCAAGGATCATTTTCCTAAAATATTAAGCAATGGATGCCCTTGAATAGTTTATGTAACATATATTATCTGATGAGATGTTTGGAGCATATACACTTTAAAGGATAAAGTGTGCACCTGAAAAATACCCACTTTTAAGTTTTAATCAATAGTGGAGATTATGGTAAAATCAAATGCATGTATATCATTCTCTGAAGTTAGTTATAATTCAAGCATTAAATATTTAACCCATGGTTATTGACGTACTTTATTCTGTAAAGTATACTCTTAGTCAAATCCATTATTTCAACAATGCTAAACGCTTTTTTTTCATTTTGTAGTGGTTATATGGCTCCTGAGTATGCAATGCGTGGCTATCTAACTGACAAAGCAGATGTTTATAGCTTTGGGGTGGTTGCATTGGAAACTGTCAGTGGAAAGAGCAATACAAATTTCAGGCCAAATGAGGATTTTTTTTACCTTCTTGATTGGGTAATTAGAATTTATCTTAATGCATAATATAACGGCTCAAACAAACAAAAGATACTAAGTTACCAAGAGCTCTAGATTATTGGTTTACTATATATATACGGTCATATCAAGTGCTAGGGGTTTTTGAAAAGATTAAATCACAAAGTCATGTGACTTTTTTCAGTGATCATGTAATCATTAAATCACTAGTAATCTTAACATATAGTTATTTGGTCTAGAATTGTTCACACACACACACACACACACACACACACACACATATATATATATATTGCAATTCTTTTTTAGAGTTTTAGTATCAATTTGGTCTGAAATTTGAGTTTCTTTCAGGTATATGTTTTGCAAGAGAGAGGAAGTCTTCTAGAGCTGGTTGATCCAAATTTGGGTTCAGAGTATTCAACTGAGGAGGCCATGGTGGTGCTAAATGTGGCTCTCTTATGTACTAATGCATCTCCTACACTTAGACCAACAATGTCCCAAGTTGTGAGCATGCTTGAAGGTTGGACTGATATTCAAGATCTACTTTCTGATCCGGGATATTCAGCTATTAGTTCAAGTTCCAAACATAAGAGTATAAGAAGTCACTTCTGGCAGAATACAAGCGGAACACATAGCATGTCAATACCTAGTATTTATACTGATTTCTCTGGCTCACATGTTGAAACAGATAAGAGCTATCTTCCTGTAACCGTTAATTCAGATGGATCAGACAAGTGAAATTAGTTTCTTAATGTCATATATTTAATACAAAACTCGTGGTGTATTCAATGAAAGGAAAGAAAGAGACAGAAAATTAAAATTAATAACCATGTAAAGACTAGAGAGTTTTATATTGTTGCTCGTTCGCACAAAATTTGGGGTGCCATCATTTGAAGCTATGGTTATGTACCTATTCCCATCACACTGGGGTGCCTTAATTTAGGGTTAGTTACAATTTACGTTGAGGTTGCTAACATTATAGTCTCTAATACATTCTTTCTAATACATTTTCTATTGCTTAAATTTATCAAAATCATGTGTGGAAGTCATTAAACAAGGTGCGAGATCTATACAATTTTATGATTTTTAATAAATATTAATTAATAATAAAGAGTGTTCAATAAACTGATAAAGTATGTTAACAAGTGTATTACTAACATTTCTTTTGACATATTGTTTAAATGTTTTTAAAATAAAATAAAAAGTAGATTATTTGTGCAACACTTATGCATTAGCTGCCGTAGTCCAAATGAAATATTGAGGGGAAAAAAAGGTAATTAAATTTCAGCAGATTTTCTTTATTAGTGCACGAAACTATATGGGGAAGGGGGAGGGGGAGGAAAAAATTTGTACTGGTACAGAAAACACTGTTTATTTTTTTAATACAAACGTTTTGCTAATCAATTGTACATGTTACTGCTCCCATGAGATATGTAAGCTTTTCTATTTACTATTTCCGTGTAACAATTAACAAATAATTTAAACTAGAAGTACTGAAACGTGACTTTCACATAAAGGCTCAACCAGCATCGTTCTTCTGGTAGGTGATGGATGTGACACCAGTAGCATTATTTATGCAGAGACATATCATCCTGATCATAGCAAAGTTAACTTTGGATTCTAAAAAGCCATCAACAAAGAATTATTTTCTCCCTTTGATTCGTGAGAAGTATATATCACCTTTTGCTCATCTTGATCATATAACTAAATTGAGCCTGTAAGCTATTAGCTATACCCTGGATCCGGCAAGCCGCCGCTTTGAGGCATTTGATATGGCCACCTCACCAAGCTTGTCAGCATCACTTGATGCAATCCTTACATTGATTGGTGTATAATGTCGTAACCATTCCCCAACGTAAACCTGAAGCATAAAATAGATATGATGAAACTAGGCAAGAGATTGCAACCAGAAAGGCGTCACATGTTGTTAGGAGATAATTGCAAGGTATTGGATCTTAAGTCCTACATTAGAAGTGTGGGGTTCTAGTTCTAGTGTAGGATTTATTAGGCCTTCTACTCTCCAATTTCAATGGCTAACTTTTGTGGTGTGGTTCTCTCAAACTTCTTATCGATTGGTATCAGAGTGTTTCACCTTGTTCTCAGCTGCAAATGAGCAGTGGAGATCGTGATGCTGGCATTGCAGTGTTCACCTGGAACTAATCAAAGTGCTGCAAAGTTTGATGAGATGTTTGGATCCAATTGCAAGACAAGGGACTTGAATCCCACATTGGAAGTATGGGATTCTGATTATAGGGTTTATAAGGTCCTGTCTCCAACTAACGGCTAGTTTTTATCATGCAGTTCTCCCAAGTTTCTTATCATATGTTGTATATCTTCAGGTAGAATTGAATAGTGTGGTAGTTATAGGTGGCTCTAAACGTTTACCATACAGTTCTAACGTATTACGTAAATATTGTCTAGTGCCACTGTTGAGAAATATAATGAAGCCATGATACAACTAGAAAACCATTTTCCAGTAAAACAAGTGATACACAACAAGCACAGCGACATTAGCACATTACAGTAAGCATGATAAATTTGAATATGCAAGAAAATCATAACCAGAAAAATAATTTAAAGAAAGAAAGTAACCTGTTGTGGTCTCAAAATCTTTATATCAGGATCATCCAAGGACTCTCTCCAATGAGCCAAGTACCCAGCCATTCGAGGGATAGCAAATAAAACAGTGAAATACTCTGGTGGAAATCCCATGGCCCTCGTTGCATAAAACTATTTGTTCAAACCTTGTATGGTATTCTTGGGGGGGAGAGGGGACATATTTTATCCTCTATAGTTTAGAAAACTAGGTGTAATAATGGATTACCTGTAAATTAATCCAGAGTAGAAGTCAACATTTGGATATAGCTTCCTCTTGATGAAATATTCATCAGATAGTGCAACCTTCTCCAAGGCAACTGCCACCTGAACGATCAAATAATTGCCTACAGAAGTTAGAACTTTTAAACTCCAATCTAAATATACTGTCCAATCTACATTAAATTACATAGGTACTTTCCTGGTCAGGGAAAAATAGTGCCAGAAACCCTAGTAATAATTTAAATTTGAAAATGAAAGGTGTTGCTAGAGATTTTTAATGTCTAAAGATCTTCATTTGACTTGGTCCGCTATTTTTTTTTCCAAACCAAACAAGACATCTAATGATTATGCATGTAGACACAATACGTGCCAAACCTGTATGCACAAACATTTAAATGTGTGTGGACATGTTTAGGTAAATACTATATGCACAAACATATACAATATACACACTATGCATACTATTTTGTAATCAAAATTAAAAATACATTTAATAGAAAAAAAAAAACTAAAAAAGAACTACTTACCCCATTGTCCGGACGCAAGTAAGGGAAAGGGATATTGTACGCAGTCTTACCCTTGCATTTTTTTTTTTGGCCAGCAAAAATAATTATATTATATATATAGAGAAAAGTCTGCATTACAAGGAGTATTGCAAAACAAAACCTAGAGTAATAGGTCAGAACGAAGGAAGCTTAAAACATATGAACATGATGAAAGCCACCTGAGTTCTGACATAAGCTAGGCCATCATACAAAAAATTCAGATTTCTACCATCCCCTGATTACAAAAGCCAATCCCATATTAGTAGACCAAAAGTGGAAAGGGAAATTAAACCCCTTCTCTAGATTTCTAAGCCAGGACCAGCAGAGGAATAGTGCATCTTCCATCAAATTGTGTCTATTAAAACTGATTCCTTGAAAAATGATTTTGTTCCTGTGGTGCCAAATAGTCCATGTCAGAGCTGCCCACCACGTCATCCATCTCATCCAATTAATTCCAATGTGTCCGTAAAAAGAATGTTGAAGGAAATGTTCTTTTGGTGATATGGCTGATACGCTTGCAGCATTGATCCATGACAAGCATTCCCACCAGATTGGTGTAATGCAGTTACAGTTAAAGAATAAGTGGGCCACATCTTCTTCAGAATTCTTACAAAAAGGGCATAAGTTGTCGCTGAGTTCAATGTTCCTTCTACATAAATTCACTTTAGAGGGCAACCTGTCCCTAAATAGTCTCCAAATAAAACACAATGCCTTATGAGATATTTTTAGCTTCCATAATTCCTTAAATATGCCTTCCCGGGGCAGATTATTTATCTCATTGTCAAAATGATGGTAAACGCTTCTCACTGTGTATTCTCCAGTCGGATCAGCCATCCACATCCAGGTGTCATGAGTCTGAGGTTGTATAATCATGTCCTGTATGTCCTTCATGAAGTTTACAGCAGATTCTACCTCCCCCTCCATAAAATGTCGTCTCCAACTAAGCTTCCATTCCCAGCCAGATTGTGTCATGATACCCATTTGATGGATAAGCTGTCTTTGTTGATTAGATATTTGATACAGTCTAGGATATGTTGTCATCAGGTTAGATCCATCATCTTTCCACCCATCTTCCCAAAACAATATCCTGGAACCACAACCCACCTTCCATCGGATCCCATTCCTAAGCCGCTGCCCCTCATCAATTGAGTTATAAAATAAGCTAAGATCTCTCCACCATATAGATTCTTTGCCAGTTCTTGTGTGATCATTCAAATTCCTCCAGCCCCCATATTTTGAATCTAAAACTTGTGCCCATAATTCCTCTTGCTGGTGGAATAAGTTCCAGCACCATTTCCCAAGTAAAGAGGAGTTAAATTTAGCTAGATCTTTAACACCCAGCCCCCCCTTCTCCTTTGGTTGGCAGATCATCTTCCAACTAACCCAAGCTATCTTCCTTTGTTCATCAT
>PYAF01005412.1:478393-516650 GCA_007407185.1 Glycine tomentella | reverse complement strand
AAACCAACAGTCCATGATCCTAAATGGTTTTGGGCCCCAATCATCCTCATAAGATCTCAATAGTATAGGGCAATGGTCCGAAAAATTGCGTTCCAAGATAATCTGAGTAGCACCATGCCATTTGTTAATCCATTCAGCCGAAACTAATGCTCTGTCCAGTTTACTTTTGGCAGACCCGTTTGGTCTATACCAAGTAAATTTGCGCCCAATGCAAGGTACATCCTCCACCTCTAAATCAGCTATCCATACATTAAACTCCCTGACAATACCATCATCATAATATCTCTGACATAACCCCATTCGTTCTTGAGGTTTTCTGATGTTGTTGAAATCCCCAATCATGGACCATGAGACCCCCATGTTTGTATTTCTCAGCCGCCTTATATCCTCCCATAGTTGTCTTTTCAAAGATGCCTCACAAGGAGAATAGATGTTTATAACATTAATCTTACAACCATCAGCAATCCAAACCCCATCCAAGTATATAAATCCAGCCCCCAACACCTTATTCTCCAAAATAAAAACCTTCTTACTCCAAATACATAGTAAACCTCCAGCCTTGTTGATTGCTGGCAGGAATTCCCAATTGATTTCATCATCTCCCCATAGTGCCTTGCACATCTGATCATCAATGGTTTCTTTCTTGGTTTCTTGTAGACACAGCATATCTATCCTTTCTTTTGCTATCAGTTTTCTAATTGCAGTATTTAACACCCCTCCCCAACCCTCTAATGTTATAAGATAAAATCTTCATAAGACACCAGCATCACCACCCATCCTCAGGAACTCATCCTTGTCTCTTCTTTCCATATCCCTCATGTTATTCACTAGATCATCCTGAGTACACCCATCCACACCTAACAATTTTGCTATCTTCCATTCACTATCAGCATCAGATCTCCATTCAGACTTGGAATAACTATGCACTGTCTTTGCCTCAGGTGAAACACATTTGTCATGCAGACACTGGTTTTCCCATTCCGCTACAGCCTTAAGCCCCTCACCCCTGGATGAAGAAGGGGAGGTTTCTAAGGTTGAAGGAACATACGCTATCTCTTTTCCTTTCTTGCTGGGCTGTTGAATGGTTCTTTCTTGTTGAGATCCACAATTTGCTATGGCCTGAATATCCTTTTTGCACCCCTTGTTTCTAATATATACCATCCCCTCAAAATTAGGCCCACAATTATTAAGGCCCAGTTCCTTTTCTTTTATTCCAGCAGAGCAAAGTATAGGGTGGCCCAGTGAAGTGGATTCACCCTTATCTGTCTCTCTCACCCCACGTGATGGTGAGAGCTGAATATTCAAAATTTTTTGTAATTCTAATTGTTCCTCCAGTCTGTCACCAAGTCGAGCCCTAGTCCCCAAACACCCCTCTCTGTTATTCGTGTCACAGGAGATATTCAGGTCCTGCATATCAATCCCTGCATCCCTATCCCCCTGACAATCTTTGCTGTTGTCTGCGTCAATTGATGGCCTTGTGTGCATGACAGCCTTGTGTAGGCCCAGGGCCTGCTCTGCTCCATCTTTTTTTCTGCAGGAGTTGCCAATGTTCAAACCAAAGTCCATCGGTTCATACGCATCTTTTTGACCATCAGGTATGGACTGCTGGTCAACGTCAAATCGTTTCCTGGCTTCCAAGTCGTCACCCATCATCCCACCCTGCGTTTGAGTTTCCGCCACCACCTCCAAAGTTTCCGCCACCACCTCCAGGTTCTCCGATGATATACTGGGTTCCAACATGCTGTCTACAGAAGAAATTTCTTCCGATGATGCATCATAACATCCCCTTCTACGTCTACACGAGCACTTACCCGTCTCCTCTACCACACTTATTTTGTAGGGTATGTCATTGATTGAAGCCATAATGTTATGATGGATAATAGGCTGCCAAGGAGTTTTGACAAGCACCCTAGCCATATCCAATCTGTGATGATCCTCCGTATCATCATCTAGCTCAACCAAGTCCCCAACCCCTGCAGTAATCTGTTTTATGGATTCTATGTTCCATGCGTGCAGTGGAATCCCCCAGCACTGTAACCATACCAGCCTATATCCAGTCTTCAGGTCAGGGGTCCATTTATGTAGTGTATGGAACATAGATAATCCGTTTTCTTCAGCTTCTCTGCACATCTCTTCTGCTCTAGAATCACTAAGTCCCTTGAGCAAAACCATATCATCACCCATGTATACAAGTGTGATATCGTCATCGCCGTCCCATGAAAACTCTTCTTCTAATCTGTCAAACTTCGACAGATTTCTAAGCCTGCCAATCCATGCTCTGTTATACGCTTTCCATTTTTCCGGCGGGATGGTTATCTGAACATTTGATATAGATGGACGCAACGCCGCTAGTTGACGTATTGGAGGTCGTCTCATCGTCCCAGTGTTGCTAGATGAAGCTAGAGCTTGCGCGTAGGATTGACGAAGCGGTATGTGTCTTTGATTCCCGTCATGTCGCTCTGGTTGAGCCCACGTGACTTTCTCCTTGCCCTTACTTCTCAAAGATCTATCACCAACAGTCACCCTTTGAAGGTAATGATCCGATGTGTTCCGTTCCCTACTGTGTTTGGGCAAGTTAACGTGCAATTTGAGTCCACCTATAACCAGGTTATCTAATCTCCTTTCCAAGTACCTCACATCCTCAACCCCTTTGAATCTCACGAAGCCATATTTTCTGCCATTTCTGTTTCGATTCTTGGCGATGAATATTTCTCTAACATCCCCCCACTTTTTGAATTCTGTCCACAGTTCTCTCTCGCCTATCTCCTCAGGAAATCGGGTAAAGTAGAAGGAGGTTATCTCCATTCTATCTCGCCAATCTATTCGCCCCCTCCCCCCTCTTCGATCCTCAACTTTTTCCTTAAAACGATGTCCGTAGCCATTACCAGCATATTTGAGACATGGTCTATCCTTAAAATCCTCACCGGACCGCTCACTAAGCCTATTTCTGTATCGGACCCTCACCCACTCACTGTTTCTCTCTCTCGGATTCTCTCTCATCTCTCTCACTCAACAGAATATATGAGAGACATGCTTAGACACAAGAGAATTTGAATTCTTACCCTTGCATATGCAAAGAGTGTTTCTGGATTCGAACCCATGACCAACAAATCACTAAGACACAACTTTACTAGTGTGCCAAGGCTCGCCCTCAAAACTACATACCCCATTGCCCGGAAGCTCCACGCTATGCGCAAGTAAGGGGGAGGAATATTGTACGCAGCCTTAACCCTTACATATGCAAAGAAGATATTTCCGGATTCGAACCCATGACCAACAAGTCACCAAGACACAACTTTACCGCTAAGAAATTTTTTAAATGTAGTAGTTTTTCTCTGTATTCACATCCCTGATCATAGGCCTCGTGACCAGCATACCAAAATTAAGAAACATATGACAGACAATAGACACGGGAAATACAAAATGGATAAACACCTCAATAAGAGGATCCCGACCAACAATGGAAAACACTTCCTCTGCCAGTTCTCTTAAGACCTTTGCCCTGGGATCATAGTTTTTGTACACTCGGTGTCCAAAACCAGAGAGCTTTCGTTTCCTAGAGGAAAAATGCAGGACAAAAATATAAACTAAAACTATCATTTTCTCTGCTTGCTGCAAAGAGCAGGTATCATGCTATCCTTTCAGGGTATAAGCAATAAGCTAACAACTAAGGAAAGAGTAAAAACTAGATAACAGAAGAAAGTAATACTGTTAAAGCCACCTGGCTTTGACACCTTCAATGAACTCTGGAATGTTCTGAACTGTTCCAATTTCACTCAGCATTTTGAGGACAGCCTGCAGAATTGAAGGTCACATTAACATGTTCCCATATTAAATAACAGTATAGTGTTTGTGTTTACCCACTACATTCAACCAAGAAATGCATAAAAGATCATCACAGCTTCATTAACTACTTATTGCTACCTCATTAGCTCCACCATGAAGTGGTCCATATAGAGCTCCAACAGCCCCGGCAATAGCAGTGTATACATCAATGCCACTGAAATAAGAATAAGATATACTTAAGCAATATGAGACTGTTTTATATTTGCTTTATATTGCTTAATTAAGTAGTATTGCAATAAGATGTCTACCTTGATGCAAGGTGCCGAACAGCAGATGTAGAACAATTCATTTCATGTTCTGCATGCAGGATGAAGATAATGTCCAGCGCACGAGTTAGCTGAGGATTGGGTTTATATGACCGATTGCCACTGAAAGTATGCACAGTGGAGATTTTATTTGTGTTAAAACTCCAAAAAACTGCTGGTGTGTGGCTACCATACTATCGTCTAAGATTGAATTATAGCTCTTTTTAAAAAGTGAAAACAAAATGGATTTGTTATATATGAGGAAAAGATTCACACTACTATTAATCTATAAATATAAAAAAGCAAGGTTGTCTTATTCCAAATTTTCGATCAAACACAAAATACCATACATACAAAGAATCTAGCATGTATAGGAAGTTCTCTGTGTAAAAAAGGAGGTTGGATG
Source organism: Glycine tomentella (assembly GCA_007407185.1). Lineage (NCBI taxonomy): Eukaryota > Viridiplantae > Streptophyta > Magnoliopsida > Fabales > Fabaceae > Glycine > Glycine tomentella. The sequence continues at coordinate 512,153 of PYAF01005412.1, read as the reverse complement.
GAAGCACGGGTGGCCTTCCTGCCATTCTAAGGTAAACTGCAGCAGCAATTGTTGTTATCTGCAGTAAATAAAAAAGGGATGAAAATATGATATTGCAATAAAGCAGTAGAATACATAACAAATAAGCATAGGGTTGTGAGGATAGTGGACAAAATCCCACAAGATACAATCAGTAAAACCAGGGCTAGAATCATCCAAATAACTAAATAATCTGCATGTTTCAGAGATAAAACAGTGAAAGGAGACGAAAGAACCAAATAAGCCTACCTTTCCAATAACCAGTGTTATCTGTTTGTCTCTTATTTGCTTTGAGTCATATATATCAAGACCCTGCATTAATTATAATAAAAAAATTAAATGAAAAAGGGTCACAGGAACTTTGTTGAATCCTATTAAGAGCAATAAAAGTAAACAATAATAAGAGCAATAAAAGTAAACAAATAGTACCACTCACAAGAAGTAACCCACAGGAAAAAGTAGCATCCAAAAGGAATCCCAAGATTAGTTTTTTAATATCTCTAATCTCTAATATGCCCACTCATTCACTCCAGACTCGAAGCATAGACAATGTACCGACACATTTTAATTTGTATTGAAATTCAACTTATTAACAAAAAGTGAGTAACTTGACAGCTGTTTTTTTCACATACTCTGAGAGCGGGATTTGCATCAGGATGAAAAACAGAAAGAGCACTCATGGCATTAACAAGTACACCCATGGGATGTGCATCATGGGGCATAGATTGTATCATATCCTGCAAAACAAATGTAAAATGATACCACTACTCATTTAGATTAACAATCCCGTACTTCATTGGAAGAAACAAATAATATAATCTCTCCATTTTATTTTATATGATAACTTCAAGAGAACCCTGTATGTGCTTGCAAGAGAAATTCAAAAGATTGCCCATTAGAACCCAAATCAGTCTGGAAAATTAACTAGTGTTCTTCAACAAGCTATAATTCTACTTCAACCAAAATAAAGGGAAATAGAGAAAAAAATATCATATACTTCATAAATAAAGATACTTCTAGAAAACTCATTTAGAAAATATTAACGCTACTATTAAAGAGCTATTAGATTTCCTTAACAAAATAAAATACCACTGGCATACTATATTTCAAGAAGTAAAACAATCAGTGGAAGTTGTTTAAATTTTACAAATATAAAAGCTGTCACTGACTGAAACAAAAAAAAGTTATCACTTAGCAGATGGGATTTGGGGACCATAAATCCACAATAAGAGTTATTTTAGATAAACCATAAAATCTCACCAAAACTCCTTGTGGAACAGCCGAATGCTGAGATATAGCAAACTCCCATTCTGCTAACTGACTTTCAGAAGGCAAACTTCCATACACTTGAAAACAGAAAAAAGATGCAAGTTAATAAATTCAGAAGAATTCATGCTACATGCATATTGAAGCACATAATTAACAAGAAGCAGAACTAAGCCTAAAATTCAAGTGTCCTCAATGACATAAAATCTCTGTTTAAGTGAATCATCAGTCAAAATATTTTACTTTTATCTATTCATACACACATTTTCAATGAAACAAACACTCACTTATGAGATAGGACACTTCCGTGAAAGTGCTTTTATCTGCCAACTCCTCAATAGGGTAGCCTCTATATCTAAGAATCCCCTCATCTCCATCAATATAACTAATTGTTGATCGAACAGGAGCCGTGTTCAAATAGCCAGGATCATAAAGCTCGAGTCCCTTGTCATTCTTCCCTGTCAATATCTGCAAATCCAAAATCAGAAAACCCACAACATAATAATAACTAAATTAATAAGATTAAATAGTGTATATACTACTGTCATTCAATCACAGACTACTTGTGTGTTAAGTTTCTTTGAGAGTGTAAAATGTAAATTTACGCTGACCATGCATAAAAACTAAACTCAATGTTAAAAAAGCTCAACACAATCATACTATAATCACAAACCAACCCATCTATGATTTCACCATGCAACTTGGAATAGAAAGGAAAAAAAAGGTCCATTTTGCAAACAGTTAAACAGAGGTGAAAGGAGCAGAATGGGTGAAGACCCAGTTTGCAAAATTGGAAATTCCTTGGAAAACAAAGATCAAAATTGAAAATTTTCAGGGATGAGGATTGAGTTACCTTCTTGAAGTCAGAAGCTTTTGTTGCACTCTGTTCTATTTCAGCAGAGTTCTTGGAGAGAAATGATTGAATTTAGATGGAGAGAAAAGGATGAATAGAACTTCACAAATTTTATTGATGCAATGGTTGTATTTATACAATAATCACTGAACTAAAAATGTTAAAAAAACAGACTTGAAACAGAATTATATCTAACATCCCCCCATAATTCTGATTTCTACTTAGCTCTACACAGCAACTTGTCTCTTAGTTCTTCAAATTTTGCTTTTCTTAGAGGCTTTGTCATCAAATCTGCAAGATTATCTTCTGATCTGCAGTACATCAGCTTGATCTTGCTTTTGCTCACTTTGTCTCTGATGAAGTGATATCGGTTTCTATATGTTTGTTGTTTCCATGATTAATAGGATGCTTAGCCAAGTTTATTACAGACTTGTTGTCAATTTGCAGTGTCATAGGTCTCTTCTTCAGAATCTGCATTTCCTTTAGCAGTTGTCTCAGCCACATTCCCTGACAAGCTCCCATAGAAGCTGCTATATATTCAGCTTCACAGGTTGACAGTGCTACAGGATCCTCCTTCCTTGAGCACCAAGAGATTGGTGCTTCTCCATACTTGAAAAGATATGCAGCTGTGTTCTTCCTGTCATCATTGTCTCTCCTCCAATCTGAGTCAGTATAACCTACTAGCTCAATTTCAGTGTTGTCTTTGCCAAAGGGAAACAAAACTCCAAGTTGAATTGTGCCTTTTATGTATCTTAGGATTCTTTTAGCAGCCATCAAATGGGGTGTCTTAGGAACCTTCATGAATCTGCTAATAATCCCAACATTGTAAGCTAAATCAGGTCTTGTATTGCATAAGTATCTTAATGAGCCAACCATCTGCCTGAAAACTGTAGCATCAACTAGTTCTCCCACATCTTTCAAACTCAATGCCAAGCCTACTTCTGTTGGAGTAGTTGCTGCATTACATTCTTCCATCTTAAACTTCTTCAAAATATCTCCAGCATACTTTGATTGATGCATAATGATTCCAACTTCAGTTTCCTTGAACTCTATGCCAAGAAAATATGACAAGAATCCCAAGTCTGTCATTTCAAACTCCTTCATTAGCAACTTCTTCACAGCTTTTATCTCTTTTGCTTTACTTCCAGTCAAAAGCAAATCATCAACATAAAGACACAAAATTATTAGCTCATCTGCAGATTTGTGCTTCACATAAACTCCATGTTCTGAGGGGCATTTGACAAAACCAATTCCAATCAATACACTGTCAATCTTCATATTCCAAGCCCGAGGAGCTTGTTTCAATCCATACAAAGCCTTCTTCAATCTGAAAACCTTAGATTCATGACCAGTAATCTTGAATCCTGGTGGTTGATCAACATAGACCTCTTCTTCAATTGGTCCATATAAGAATGCTGATTTTACATCAAGTTGGTACATGGACCAGCCTTTCAAATAGGCAATGGCAGCTACAACCCTTATTGTTTCAATCCTTTCAACAGGAGCAAAAATTTCTCCATAGTCAATACCCTCTTTCTGCAAGAAACCTTTAGCCACAAGTCTGGCCTTGTGCTTGATCACTGCACCACTAGGATTCCTTTTAAGCTTGTACACCTATTTTACAGCAATTGGCCTCTTCTCCTTAGGCAATGTCACCAGCTCCCAGGTTCCATTCTTCTCGATGGAATTTAATTCTTCCTCCATTGCAGTAACCCATTTTGGACTTTGTAAAGCTTCTTCACAGTTGCCTGGTTCAGTTCCAGCATACAGTGCAAGATGCACAAACTCACCTTCTTCAGTTATTTGCTGGTCAGTGTATATTTCAAAGTCCTTCAATATCTGTGGAGTTTGCTTGATTCTCTGAGATTTTCTTGTATTACTTCCAGCTGCAGGGATCTCAGCAGCATCCTCTTCACTACTCATATCACTAGAGATACCAGCAGTGAGTTGGACTTTAACAGATTTGTTTGCTGAATCTTCTCTCCATTCATAACCTTTTAATTCATCAAATACAACATCCCTGCTTATAACTACTTGATTGTTTCTTGGATCATAAAGTCTGTAGCCTCCAGTGGAGTGATATCCAAGAAAAACCATCTGCTCAGCCTTGTCATCCAATTTCTGCTGAGTTGATTAGGTACATGTCTATAGCACAGGGAACCAAAAATTCTAAGATGGGTTATGTTAGGTTTGGTATTGGACCAAGCTTCTTCTGGTGTTTTATTCTTCAACCTGCTGGTAGGGCACCTGTTAAGTATATAAACTGCTGTAGAAGCAGCTTCACTCCATAGTGTGTGGTAGATTTTTGAATTTCAGCATGCACCTAACCATATTCATTATGGTCCTGTTCCTTCTCTCAGCAGCACCATTATGTTGAGGAGTGTAGGGTGGTGTGAGTTCGTGTGTTATACCTGCTTCTTCACAGAAATCAACAAATTCCCTTGAGGTGTATTCTCCACCTCCATCAGTTCTCAAGGTTTTAATATGATTTCCACATTGTTTTTCAACAGCAGCCTTATATTTCTTGAAAATACTAAACACCTCACTTTTTCTTTTAATCATGTAAATCCATGTTTTTCTACTCAAATCATCAACAAAGGTTATGAAATATTGTTTCCACCAAGTGATTCTATTTGTATTGACCCACACACATCAGAGTAGATAATCTCCAATTTCTGCTTTGATTTTACAGGAACAAAGCTTTTGAAAGATCTTCTTGTTTGCTTGCCTTCTAAGCAATCTTTTCATTTTTCAGTAGTTGATTTCAGTTGAGGAATTCCTCTCACCAACTCATGCATATGACTTAAATCCTTGAAATTCAGGTGACCAAGTTTGTAATGCCATAACCATTCAGTTTTGCTTGTGGTTGTAAGTAAGCAGTTGCTTTCCAACACATTGATGCCTACTTTGAATGTCCTGTTTCTGGATAGTGGAGCTTTCAATATCAGTCTTTTCTGTTTGTCATAGACTCTCATCCTTTTATCTAACATAGTCATTTGGTAGCCCTTTTGTGCAAGCTGACCAAGGCTTCGTAAATTGCACTCAAAACCAGGAACATACAACACTTCTTCTATGCAGGATTCTTTGCCATCCTTTCTTTTGATCATCACACTACCAACTCCACCAATGATTAGAGTCCTTCCATCAACAAACCTCACTTTGTTCTTCATTGATTCATCAAGACTGATAAACCAGTCTTTGTGTCCTGTCATATGAGTAGAACACCCTGTGTCAAGGTACCAATGAGTATCTTTGTCTCCACTGGATTTTGTAGTAACCATCAGCAAAACTGGTTCAACATCTGAGTCTCCTTCTGCTGCAAGCTGAGCCTCATCATCTTGGTCCTTGTCTCTATACCAACACTCGGTTGAGTAATGTCCCTTCTTACCACAGCAGTAACATTCTATGTTCTTCTTGTTCCAGTTTTTCTTGCCTCCTCTACCTCTTGATCCAGAGAAACCTCCTCTCTTCTTAGTTGAACCACCATTCTTTTGATCAGATTGAGATTTCCACCCTTCTTTAGAGTAATTTCCTCCTCTTCCTCTTGAAATCTTGAATTTTCCTCTACCTCTCATGCCTCTATTGCTTTCTGTTGAAACATTTCTTGAATTGTTCTGAACTTGAAGTGCTTGTTCAGAAACTTTGTCAGCTGCCCTTCCTTGAAGTCTATGTTCATGGGCTTCAAGAGAACTTTGCAATTCATCTACTATCATGATCTCAAGATCCTTTGATTCTTCAATTGCAACCACTATGTGATCGACTTTTGGATTCAAGGTTCTGTGAATTTTTTCAATTATCATCAACTCAGTGATTTTCTCACCACAATTTTTCATGGAATTTACAAGAATCTGCATTCTGTTGAGGTAGTCTCATATCCTTTCATTCTCCTCCATTTGTAACATCTCAAATTGCCTTCAAAGTGTCTGCAATCGAACCTTCTTGACCTTATCTGTTCCAGCATATGCTTTGTTCAGTATGTCCTAAGCTTGTTTTGCATAACTTGCTGCTTCGATTTTCTCAAAGTGAGAATCATCCACACGTTGATGAAGAATTACCAAGGCTTTGCAATCTTTCTTCTTTGATTCATTGCTTTCTTTTTTAATGCCTTTTTCAACTGTCTCCAACAAATCTTGGAAACCAAACACAGCTTTCATCTGAACATGCCATCTGTCATAGTTCTTTCCTGTGAGGACAGGAAGATTTGCCAGAAAATGACCATTGTAAGCCATGATTACTGTAGCAAGATCCCTTCTTGATCGAACCTATGCTATGTGATACCACTGTTGCACTCTGTTCTTGGAGAGAAATGATTGAATTTAGATGGAGAAAAAAGGATGAATAGAACTTCACAAATTTTATAGATGCAATGGTTGTATTTATACAATAACCACTGAAACTAAAAATGCTTAAAACAAACAGACTTGAAATAGAATTATACCTAACAGCTTTGACAGTGCCCTTCTTTGGAGACATGAAGCTGGTACTTCTTGCCGGTCCTTTCGTCAACGACGGTCAAAGTTCCGGTGAGGTTGGGCGGCGGCGGCAACTTGGCGGAGAGACGGAGAGGGTGGAGGGCGTCGTGATGAGTGAGTTGAGAGGGGAGGAGGTGAGCGGCGAATATGGCCAAACGGCCACGAGCATGCACCGTCGCTGCTGCTGCATCTGAATTGCTTGACATGTTGTTCTCTCTTCAGAACACAACAACTATTGGAATCTAGAATTCAGAGAGAAAAACGGAGGATTTGGAGTTTGGAGTTGGATGAAGAATTCTGAAGCTAAAAGAGACGTATACGCTCTTAACTAATAATAACGGATAATAACGTCTACGAGTTTCGACTTTCGAGGAAAATATTACAAAATTAAAGAAACTTAACTTTTTATTTTATTTTTTTATATTACAGTATCAGCATATAATAAGTGTGGAGTATTTATCGAACTCTAAGAATTTATTTAAGGTATCTAAAGTCTAAACACTACTTTTTATTTAAGAGATCTAAACATTCTACTTAAACTAACATAGTGTTGATATTATTATTATTATTATAATATTAATTAAATAAAAATATAAAATATTTTTTTCATCATAGATAAGAATTGAACATAATACTTTTACAATACTCATATATCTTACTCAATTAATTGAATTAGATTCTATTAATTGAAAGTATAAATATAAATATATTAATTAAATTAAATAAATAAGTAACTTAATTAAAATATAGTAATACCACAATGTGAATACATAAATGGTTGCACATAAAAAGATTGATAATTATTTTAAAGTTATATCCAAATTGAAAATGTAAATTAAATTTGTCGGAATTAAACTCTTAATAATTTTTATATAAGGTGATATTTTTAATTTTTAGATTTCTTTATGAGATTTTTTTTTATTGGTGATTTATAATATTGTTGTTAAATTTAAACATTGAATTAAAAAAATTATTTGATTAGATAACTAATTAAATAGGTAAAAGTATAAATTTGACATTTTTATATATTGATATATATACATAACTATGTACAAAGAAGGAGTACGTATGAGAACCGATGGATTCTAATACGAAGTCGTGAGATACTTCCTCACCTTTGAGGAATCACAAGTAGGCACAGGATATAATATTTTAAAATTTGACGATTCGGATTGATTACCAATTATCGGTAAGATACAATTGTTGAATCTAAATTTAATTAATAATTTGAAACAATTGCTAAATTTAAATTTATCAACTAATTAATTTGAAACAGTTTAGTTGTCCTCTTCCACTTCTCTTAGACACAAAATCATCCGAGTCTTCACAATTGAATGTTTTTTAGATTTGAAAATTTTTAAGATATGCACCAGCGAGTTCTCCATGGATGTTGTCATATCTCAGTCTATCACCACACTAACCACCTCTCGTCCTCCGCCGTGAAGTTCAGTGGTGGCTTTTATTTTTTGCTTGCTCTGTGTTGCAGCACTGTCACTACTATCCTTTGTTTCCCCTTCCTTCGCCAACAACACAAACACCAACATCAAATATCCGTGACTTTTTTAATTATTTATCTTTCATCAACAAGATCTCATTTAATTTCTTCCTTTCACATAAAACACGAATCAACCAACCAGAACATAAGATCTCAATTTTTTTTCTCCCTTTCACACGTCGGTAACCAAATGGCAATTCAAACACAAAACCAAGATCACGATTTTTTTATGTAAAAAAAATGTCATTTTTCTCTTTTTAGCACGTCATCGGTGCAAACATAACACAAGATCTCTTTTTTTTATGCTCCCTTTCGCACAGTAGATGAGGTTGGGAGGGTTCCGATGCAGGTGAGGTGGAGGAAGGACAGCATTGGTGAAAGGCATGATTAACGATGACAGAGAGAAGGTCGTTGGCGTAGTGGGGTGGGTGTTGCCAGGGAATTCAGATCTGAAAAAGAAAAAGAAAACAAGGAAACGAAAGAGAATGGAAGAGAACATAAAAAAATATTTTATAATAATTTTTATATAATTTCATTTTTTAAATAAAAAATGTTTTTTAATTTTTTTTTTCCAATGACAAACCTATTATAGCATGTAAGAAACACTTTCTCACCGCGCCAAGGAAGTGTTTTATGACTTCATATTAGAATCCACCATTGAACCTTCTTACCACATAGGACAATTGCTCATCCTTCCAATCAAACATATAATCAGAATAGGTGAACAATTATTGGGAAGTTCTAAAATCTTATTTTCATTAAGCAAAACTTAGTGAATCATATTGGCCCATAGTGAATCATGTAATTGACATGACATTTAAAAGTTAAATTACAGTTTAATTAGTGGACATTATTTCGATAGATCGGTATTTTAAATGGTCCAAAATAGATCACAATTCTGGATCGTTAGATTAATCTCATTCCATAAGTCAAATTTCCATACTTTACATCAGATAATAGCTCCCACAAATCTCTTCCTGACTTCCTAGCAACCATTGTCATCAACCACTGTAGGTCGCCACCAGAAATCCACGACATTTCATAAACTTCAATCCTTCGTCAATATCTTTTTCTACTTCATGTGGTTTCATAGACATGGCAACGGGGCGGGTCGGGGGCGGTTTTTACTTATACCACCCCAGCCCCCGCCCCTCAAAACCACCCTCGCCCCGGCCCCGAAAACCGGCGGGGCTAAAAAAGTTGCCTCCGCCCCCGACGGGGGTCAGTTTTTCCCGCCCACGAACACTTAAAAATTACTATTAAAAAATTAATTTTAAACAACAATCATAACATAAAATTTAATCGCGCTAAGTCTCAAATGTATGTAATTACAATAAAATTTCAACATTAGATGTTTATTGCTGGAAAATAAAATTAGTTATACTCTTAATTCTTGAATAAAATTAAGCATTTATCCCAAGGTATTTCAAATATATAAAAATATTTTTGTAAATAATTAAATATAGCATGGCGGGGGCGGGGGCGGGGCGGTTATCAGCATTACCAGAACCGCCCCCGCCCCCGAATTCAACAGGCGAGGAAAAACCGAACCCGAACCCGAAACCGGTCAACTCGGTTTTTCCCCGTTGACATCGGGACAGGTTCGGATGGATGCTCACAGGTGCGGATCAAGTTGCCATGTCTATGGTTTCATCATTTTTTTCTCATTTCCCCTTTCACAATCGATTTTTTTCTACCTCTAGATGAACTTTTATTTTGAAGTCATAACAAAAAGTGAATCATATAGATTGTGAAAAGAGGTTTTGGAAACGTGGAGTGAAACACCAATTGGGGTGCGGTGGTGTAGTCAGAGAAAAGGGGGTTGTATGATTTTGTTGAGAATCTTATAACTTTTTTCACAATTTCTTCGTTACAGCAAGAATTGGATTTGTGAATTAAATCAGAAGATAAGAAAGAGAAAAAACATTTAATTGTGACAGGGTTAACCACTCCATTCGCCGCTCCGTCCAAGCCCAAGCCCTTCCCTCTCCACCTCCTCCGCTTCGACAACGGCATCGCCATCCTCTATGTAGAATCTGATTGCTTTATGCACTTCACTCCCCTCTTCGCTTCCTTTTCCGTTCTCGTTCCTGTTTTGCTCATCTCTAGTTCCTTAATTTTCATGTCAGGAGAAGCGTGCTATCGTTGGTGATAAGGGTTGTTAGGATCAGCTAGGATCACAACGCACTGCAGTCGTTCTTGTTGTTTTGTTATGTTTTTTTTTGTATTATTTTCAAATTCAAATGTTGCTGTTTGTTATTAATTGTAGCTGCTGTTTGGTTTGTTATTAATAAGTAGGAACAATATTATTAGGCTGTTAATTTGTTATGTTGTTAGTTTGTTATACACAAACTTGTATATATGGACATGTTCCATTTGTCGAATACAGCAATGAAAGATACCATTTCTTTTATGGTATCAAAGCAATCGATCACGTTTCCGCTACATAATCTCTGATCATGGTTGCAGAGGTTCCTAATAGAGTCAAGGCGTTGGATTCTAAATCACCATTCTATATGGCTGGGGCTGATAACCCTGGACTTCTTTTAACAAATATTTTGTTGATGAAAACTCAGAGGAAGAATAAGCTTGGATTTGTGACTGGTGCCATTAAAAAGCATGTTGATGAAAACTCAGAGGAAGGACAAATGTGGGACATCTGCAACTCTATGATAAATGGGTGGATTCTCAACATGGTGGACCCAGAGTTGCAACCTTTTATTAAATTTTTTGACACTGCAAAGGGATTATGGGATAACCATGCAGAGAGGTATGATGTTGCTAATATACCTAGATTGTATCATCTGAAATCTAGTATTCCAACTGTCAAACAACAAGGACTCAGTGTGGCAATGTACTACATGAAGCTTCGTGCCATATGGGACGACTCGAGACCAGTTCAACCACCAAGTTGTGTGAATGTGGTGACAAATGTGCAGTTGTTAAACAAATGCGAGAAGAGGCTGAACGTGACAAGGTCTACCAATTTCTTATGGGATTGGATGATGCTGTCTTTGGCAATATTCGTACACGGATTTTGAACTTGCCTAAATTCCCTACAGTCAACAAAGCACATGTTGTAGTTACTGGAGAAGAAACAACTCGTGCCATTGCTCGATCACGTGAAGACCATCCTGATGCTATAGGTTATGTTGTACAGGCACCCTCTAAGCAAGGGAAGGATATAATCCCATCTCATATAAAACCTGAACGTGCTCCATGTACTCATTGTGGAAAATCAAATCATCATGTTTCCAAGTGTTGGGAATTACATGGTTACCCTAACAAAGGGACTGGCCGAGGACGTGGCAAAGGAAAAGCAGGTGGAGATCGTGAGTTGTCTTCCCGAATCAGTGAGCAAGGATATGCAGCTGCATCTGCTCATTCTCTTCTTACTCCGGAGGTTGTTAATTAGCTTCTATCTTTGGTGGATAATTCACGCAACTTTGACAAGTTGTCTGGTAAGGTGTCCTACTCATGGTTACTTGATAGTGGGGCCTCACAACATATGACCGGTGCCCTACAGTTGTTGAACAATGTGGAAAATATACCACATATTTTAGTAGGGTTACCTAATGGAGATGTTACTTGTGCAACCAAGCGGGGTTCTGTGTTGCTCACCCCACAACTCGAATTAACAAATGTGTTATATGCTCCACGATTGACTTGCAACTTGATTTCTATTGCTCAGTTGCTCCAAAATACTTCCAACTGTGTTCAGTTCACTAATAAAACATGTGTTTTGCAGGACCTCAACTTGAGGAAGGGGATTGGTCTGGGTGACGCACGGGATGGTGTGTATGTGTTCACTAATGATCATCAAGTAGTGTCTATTGTTCATAGCTTTAGTTCTGCTAATATGTGGCACAGGCGTTTTGGCCATGCCTCTGCTTCTGTTCTTCATTTTCTACCTAGCTTTCCATGTAATAAGGATAATAGCTCCAATGTTAAAGCTTGTGATGCTTGCCATAGAGCAAAACAAACCAGATGTAGTTTTCCTTTGAGTAATAATAGAAGTGCTGCTATTTTTTATCTCATCCATTGTGATTTATGGGGTCCTTATAAGACTTCTTCTATTTCTGGAGCTCATTACTTTCTTACTATCGTAGATGACTTCAGTCACTCAGTTTGGACATATTTGATTGCTGAAAAACATGAAACTTACACATGATTGAAGCATTTTTTCGCAATGGTCAATAAACAATTTGGCTGTAATGTAAAAATTATAAGGAGTGATAATGGGACAGAATTTAAATCAACTAGTGTGACTCGGATGTTTAATGAGCTTGGCATAATCCATCAAACCCCGTGCGTCGATACACCACAACAAAATGGATGAGCAGAACGCAAACACAGACATATTCTCAATGTTGCCAGGGCATTACGCTTTCAGGCTTCACTCCCTATTGAATATTGGGGGGAATGCATTCTTGCTGCTACACACATCATTAACCATACACCATCCAAGATTCTTGATGGTAAAACTCCGTTCGAACTACTTCATGGTCGTGCTCCCTCTACAAATCATCTTCGTACCCTCGGATGCTTGTGTTATGCTCAAAAGTGTCCCAAAAACTAAAGATAAATTTGCCCCTCAATCAGTTCGATGTGTGTTTCTTGGGTGTCCACTTTCTACCAAAGGATGGAAGGTGATGGATTTAGCTTCATCTACTGTGTTTGTTTCTAGGGATGTTATATTTTATGAGAATGAGTTTCCATTGGCACAATGTTCTTTGCTGTCAAATGATATAACACCGAAGCAATCTTTGTTGACTGCACCTGAATTTGTTCCGAATGTTTTGGTTGATTCGTCAGGGGGAGTTCCTGCCGTCTCCTCACCTGTTTTTGCTAAAGAGCCTCAAGAGTCACCCTTTACTTCTCCTAATTCTGTTGACTCTGGTGAGGTGCTTATGCCTGTTTCTTCCACCTCTACAAGTGTTGCTTCTCTTCCTGCTTGCAATCGTCAAACTCCAGCTCATCTCAAGGACTACAAATGTTATTTTTTGAACACAAACATGTCTTCCTCACTGCCTCATCTTGACACAATCTCAGGTACTCCTTATCCAATTTCTAAGTATGTTTCTTGTGATAGATTCTCACCCAACCATCGAGCCTTCCTTGCAGCTATTGATGCCGGTAAGGAGCCTCGTAATCTTAAAGAAGCATTGGCTGATAGTCGTTGGGTTGAGGCTATGCAAAAGGAAATTTCAACTTTGGAAGAAAACAACACTTGGTGTATTACTGATCTCCCTCAAGGCAGACAAGTCTTACCATGTCAATGGATCTACCGCATTACATACAACTCAGATGGTTCTGTGGAACGATACAAGGCCAGATTGGTTGTTGGAGGTAATCATCAAGTTGACGGAGAGGACTATCATGAGACATTTGCACCAGTGGCTAAAATGGTTAGTGTTAGAACTTTGCTTGCGGTTGTAGCTATGAAGGGTTGGGAACTTCATCAAATGGATGTTTACAATGCATTTCTTCATGGTGATTTGGCTGAAGAAGTGTATATGAGACTTCCTCCAGGTTTCTCTCATAGTCATGGCTGCAAGGTGTGTCGTCTTCAAAAATCCTTGTATGGATTACATCAGTCCCCACGTAACTGGTTTGCCAAGCTCAGTTCTTCCTTGCTTCGGTATGGTTTTGTGCAATCTAGAGCTGATTATACGCTCTTTACATTTACTCAGGGGTCTCTATTTGTTGCTATTCTTATTTATGTTGATGATTTAGTGATTGCTGGCAACGACTCCAAGGCTTGTCAAGCTGTTAAGGATTATTTAAATTCTGAATTTAAGATTAAAGATCTTGGCCCTTTAAAGTTTTTTCTTGGTATTGAGATTGCTAGGAATGCATCTGGCATTTTTCTTAGCCAAAGGAAATATGCCACGGATATGCTTCACGAAGTTGGTCTTCTTGCATGTAATCCGGCTTCTTCACCTATGGAGCCAAATCATAACCTCGGTCATGCAGCTGGTTCTCCGTTTGCAGATGTTGCTCGCTACAGACGTATTATGGGTAAGCTTATTTATTTAACCATCACGAGACCAGACCTTTGTTTTGCTGTGAATACTCTTTCACAATTTATGCATCAACCTCAACAACACTTTGAGGCAGCTATTCGGGTTCTCCGTTATGTTAAGCTAAATCCTAGTCAAGGTCTCCTACTGAAGTCTTCTTTGTTGTCTATCCGTGCATTTTGTGACTCAGACTGGGCAAGTTGCCCCATCACCAAACATTCCACTACTGGATTTTTTGTTATGTTGGGCGATTCTCCCATCTCTTGGAAAACCAAGAAACAAGTTATTGTGTCTCGTTCTTCTGCCGAGGCTGAAAGTCTTTTCTTCACTCTTTGGGGATTAATCACAGCACTCCTATGCAATTGTTTTGTGATAATCAAGCTGCTCTTCATATTGTAGCTAATCCGATTTTTCATGAATGCACTAAGCATATAGAATTGGACTGTCATTTCATCTGGGATCACATTTTGGATCGTATCATAGCCACCTCGTATGTTCAATCAGAAAATCAATTGGCTGATGTGTTTACTAAAGCCTTGGGCAAATCGATGTTTCAGTCCATGGTTTGCAAGTTGGACATTTCTTCCCTCCATGCTCCAACTTGAGGGGGAGTTATAAGGGTTGTTAGGATCAGCTAGGATCACAGCGCACTGCAGTTGTTCTTGTTGTTCTGTTATGTTTTTTTTGTATTATTTTCAAATTCAAATGTTGCTGTTTGTTATTAGTTGTAGCTGCTGTTTGGTTTGTTATTAATAAGTAGGAACAACATTATTAGGCTGTTAGTTTGTTATGCTGTTAGTTTGTTATACACAAACTTGTATATATGGACATGTTCCATCTGTCGAATACAGCAATGAAAGATACCATTTCTTTTAGTTGGAAACACCAAATTAATCGCGCACTGGAGTTTCAAATATGACAGGGTCAACCATTGACTCAATCCAAACGCACCTCTATCACCCTCAGGAAACTTTGCCCATCTTCTCCCTGATTCCACTACACTTAACCTTTCTGTTTTATTATTATTCAGCATTCAAAAACAAATTTCAATACTAATAATTATAGTAATTACAATAACACGTATCTTATCTATCTGTCTATCTATGCTATTCCGCGTTGTTTGATTTGGTACCGAACGCGACGAAATTTATGCTGATATCGTCTGATAAAGACCACCGTCCTGTCATTGGGTTATACACAAATCCAGCCATCTCCTCCACCTGTGATGGCAATGCAACCAAAATTAAGTGTCATGTGAATGTGATTATTAAGTACCTAGCAAATGAAATTGTTTATCATTTATTAATTATGAATGCATTTTGCGCACATTGATACCGGCACGTTGGAGGATGAGGACGAGTTCTTCTGGAGTGAGAAAACTGGACCATTGATGTGTGCCTCTCGGAAGCTGCGTAGTTCAATATATGATATGATATATTGTGTCGATTGAAATAGAAATAGCAAAGGATGTAGGATGGAAAAAGTAAGTGTTGAATGGATACCCAGCGGAGAATGTATTCTGCAGCAACAATGGCAGTTGCGTAAGCTCTCATGGATCGATTGATTGTGGATATCAAAGTGGCTCCTTCTGGGACTGTTAGTGCAGACAGAGATTTGCAGAACTCTGCAGGATCTGCTACGTGCTCAATCACCTGCAAAAAAAAATCAAAGCAAATGAACCAATGCAACATACAAGACAACAAGATGTATCCTTCAACTCCATTGGGCATTGTACTACTATCAAAGGTTTTACGTAATATCTTTTTTTCTGTCTCAAGACCCATTTATGCACTCCAATCTGCAAGCACACAATCAGAGAGAGGTAAGGGGGCACAAAAGAGAAAGTACCTCCAAGGCCATAACTGCGTCGAATGTTCTTCCTTCTTCAACTAGCTTCTCTGATCAGTCAATTTAAAATTGTTTGAGTTGGATAGTGCATAATTCCCAAAAACATACGACAATTCTAAACAAACTAGATGAATGCAAGCTACTTTTACTTCATGCAAATACGTACCAAGAGCGTTCTTTTTTTTACAGACATGCTACCTAATTGCAAGCAAAGAAATTAGATGGATATCGCCAATGAAAACTATAATTCTTCCAGCTACTGAGAGGACGAAGTAATAAGTATGTAACAAGTAACAACCCTTTTAGTTCAAAACTCATTCTCACACTTGAGCGGTTTATTATGTTCAAATATAACAGCTTGTTTAGTGAGAACTGAGTACATTAAAGGATAGAGTAAAATCTTTCTTTAATGTAAGACCCTAGTGGGAAGAAATAAGATCAAAAGCAAAAAAAAAAAAAAAAAAAAATTCTACAGCCAAACATGCATTCTAAGTTAAGATAAATAACATAAAATGGTTATTAACTGCAAGCTGCAAGAATAACAAGAAATGAGAAGCCTAATCACAAAAGCCAATAGGAAGTGAATACTACTATTTGAGTTTTTTTATGCTAATGAATCATAACCTCAACTTTTGAGACTCTAAATTATCCAGCAAAGGTCTAAATCCATGGTAAGGCCACTCAAAAAATTAGATAAAAGGAAATTATGCCAGTCAGACTTGTGCTTCTTGTCAAGAGTGTGTACTAAACTGTATGAGCATTCACAAGGAATTGTAGGGCATTTCAGCAGTAGACTAGTGTCCAAATGTTTAGCAGACTTAAAGCATGCACGTCATGGATGGATGTAAAACAGAAGTGTACAAGAATGCTTCAAGATTTGTATATATATGTACCAGCTGTTGTGCAACAAAACTCAATAGATGAAGTTGCTGGATCCAAACCCTGTTAACAGGAAATAATAAGTTGTCTAGCAAATAGTGTAGATTTAATTTACTAAGTTGGCAACTGCTTCCTCCAATATACAGAATACAGTAATCTAATCAATTTGTTGTACGACAATACTGACAAATCTCAAATATTCAAAATATATAATAAGCATACAGCATGAAGTTGAGCAATCTTGATATTCTTCTCTACAGCATCCACACCCGTCACAGTAGCTCCCAATCGAGCTAGTGGCTGAAGAACAAAATTAGAAGCACGGCTATAAATTATAAATTAACAACAAAAAAGAGCACAAATTTGCAATAAAAAACAAAAAACAATCTTAATAACTCTATATAAGTGAGAGAGAGGACAATATGCACCAAAGAAAGAATTTAGATTTCGACAATTCCACCTAACAAATTTTGTCACCTCCGAATCCATCATAATGCTACAGATTCCCATGAGGATTACGATAACAAGTAATATAGTCAACAAATTTAGATTTCCACATTTCTGGTCAACAAATGTAGTCATCTCTGAACTGATTAAACCAAATTTAGATTTATCATAGGCCAGAAGATAAAAAGGAAAAGGTTTTTCCCAAACATCAGTACATCACAAGAAAAAGGAGAAAATATATACCTCGGAAAGAATTCCACCTCCACATCCTACATCAATAATTTTAAGTCCTTCAAGGGGTTTAGCATTGTAAGGGTCCTTCCTGGGACAAGGGAAATCTAATTATTATCCGAATAGAACCCTAAAAAGACAAAAAAAAAAAAAGACCCTATTATAACAGTAATAGCTTTTTTCCTTTTGTTTTTCTTCTTCATGTGGATTGTCTCACAAAAATAATTCAGTACACTCTTTCTTACTAACAAATACTTCATTAGAGTCATCTTCTTACACATCCTTATATGATTATATTTAATTCAAGGGGTATTGAACCAGATTTCTACCATCTGAAATTATAACATAGCACAAAGCATTGCACATTCTACCAAAGTAGTTTCAAGAATAAACACGATAGTTGTCAATCCCATCATCGTGGAGCGGAGCCTAGTGGCGGATAACAGGATGACCACTATTTTAATAATATTTTTTTTTATCTATTCTTAAAATTTGTAATATATATATATTATGTTTAATTTAGTATATTATATATTATGTTTAATTTAGTTTTTCTTACTATTATTAGTTAGTTGATTATATTTTTTATTGCTATAGTTTTTAACATTTTATATCATATATTATGCTTTATTTACTTTATTATATTATATATGTTACGCTTTTTATAATTTTTAATAGTATTATAATTCTATTATTATAATTATTTAGTTTATTATATTAACAGTTCACAATTTTTTTTACTGATCAGAAAGTTAAAAAGTCACACTTAAACATTTGAAACAGAAACGGTGGACTTGAGGCCCAAGGCCCAAAAGATTAGAAAAGAGGGAAAAAGACACCCTAGGAGGCTAAAACCCTAAGACCCGACCCATCTACCCAAGTTCTCTGTTAGGCAGTTAGCTAACGCCGCTACTATCGAAACGTTACGGCACTAAAATGAAAAAGAGGGAGGTCGGCGGCGGCAAGAGGGTGATCGAAGAGTGTCCGGCACGGCGGATTTGCGTTCAATTTCAAAGGATCCGCGATAATTTTAGAAAATAGAGGTAACAAGGAGCAAACAAAGGAGGAGGCTTACTTGAAATGTCGACAAAGTGCAGAAAGGATGAAAGCAAGTCTTGTAGGATTCATCACATGCAATGGTTTAAAGGGACCTTCAGAATCCCACCTATTGACATCAACAAGGAAAGGGCAAATACATGTCATTCATTTTCTTGTGTTTATAACAACAATTTCATTCAACAGATTCGAAAGCTCACCAGGTATCGGCAATGGCGGCGAACTTGGCGAGCTCAGTGGGGTTCAAGGATGATGAGGGAGGTTGCGGTTGAGGCGATGAAGAAGCAGCATCGGAGAAGAACCTAGCAGTATTGTTAAGGAGAGCCTGCAAACGGTGGACGGAGATGCGATTGAGGTTTCGAAGATGGTTGGAAGCCATGGCCATCGCAATGGTTCCGCGCTCAAAATCTTCGTCTCTTTTCCTTAACTGAACCCTTCAGCTAGGTAGATCCCATGGCTTGAACCTCTCGGAGCTCCTGTTTTGACCCGATTGTGAAAAACGGGGTGATGTTTTATTAACATTTAAAAATATTGAGAATCTTATTTTAAAATTGGTTTAAATTATGGTTTAATTAATATTTTGACGAGTTGAGTTTGGAGAAAGGGATTTGGATTGCATAATATAATTTTGTGAAGAGGTACAGAGTTTGAAGTGTAATTAGGTTTAAAATTGAGAATTAGTCCAAACCGACCCAAAATAGTAAAATAGTGGAGGTTGTGAGAGTATTTCAATTTTTTAAAAAAAATTATTCAATTTTTTTTGTAAAATTAGAATAATAATTTATGTATATTATTAGTGTAAAAATCACTTCAAACATGATGTTTAATCAATTGATATTATAAAAAGCTATTATAATGACAAAGCATAGTTGATAAATTCAAAATTTTAAAATAGGTATTTTTTTTTTCTGTTGCTCAAAATGATATAATAGGAAATCGCTCCCAATATTATTGGATTTTTTTCTCTTACCAAATAAAAAAATACTATTGAACAGTTCAGTGACATATTGAAACTTCTTGTAGAGATCCACCTAGAAAATTACTACACAAGTTAAAATCACAAGTAATTTTACTAATTATACCTATCCAACTAGTTCCTAAGTGCTAGAGGATTTCTTTGAAAAAAATTGTCTACCACCAAGCAAAAAAAGTGGAATAAGGGAATTCAAACTTGCATTAAAATAGGTATTTAACTAATCATATTATGTTTTGAACAAAATAATAGTAGATGACAATTAAAATAGTATTTAACTATATGTTTTATGAATATTAATAAGTTGTTAATCTAAATTGTATTAGATTTTATAAGTAAGATTTCATATTCAAATATTATGATAAAAAAATATAATTTCAAATATTTCAATTAGATTTTGTAATAAAAATTAGTTATTAGTAAAGTGATGAATATGTTGTATCAATATGATGATTAAAAATAATTAATTTTAATAATTCATTAATCATAAATTGGTTAGATATTTATTTTTTATTCATTATCCTTTATTATATGCCCTTAGCCTTTTTATATTGAAGGTTCAGTTTTAACAAGTCGTTAACGTTTGCCGTAAAAAAAAAAAAAAAAAAAGTCTTTAAACGTTGCAACTTGCAATCAATCCAATTAGAAAGTCAACTAAGGAAAGTTATATGAAAAAGTACCTTTTTAGAAAGTCAACTTAACCACCTAAGCTTTTCTTTTAAATTATAAAAAAAAATATATTAGAAAAAACAGTTGACCAAAGATATCCTAAAGATTAGTACATCATAAAAATATTCATTTAAGTTTTATAGTTACACAAATTTTATGTTTTAATCCATATATTATATCAAGAAGTTATTAATTTTAGGCTTACATATATTTTTTAATTTATTTTAATCCTTATATATAAATTTTCGTAACTACAGGCATATTTAAAGGCAGTGACGTGAAAGATCTAAACTAGTGAGTCTCTTAGAAGTTAGAACCCGATACCATCCTCTAAGCAAAAATCATTCATATTAATTAGTTTCATTCACACACTCTCATTTCTTATTCTTATTCTAATCCCTCGTTGAATCGACAACACATTCTCTCTCAAAACTGAAAACCCTCTCCACCGCAATGGAAATCAAGAAGCTCCAGCCTCGCTTCTCTCTCGGTCGCCAATCCTCCCTCGCTCCTGAGCGCGGCGGCGGTGGCTGCGACGCGTCGGAGGCGCTGGACCCGGCGGTCCGGTTGATGTATCTGGCCAACGAAGGCGACTCGGACGGGATTAAGGAGCTCTTGGACGCCGGGAATGACGTCAATTTCACCGACATTGACGGCCGCACCGCGCTCCACGTCGCCGCCTGCCAGGGCCGCACCGACGTAGTTGACTTGCTGCTCCGACGAGGAGCCGACGTCGATCCACAAGACCGCTGGGGCAGCACCGTAATTTCACCCCCTTCCTCTCTTCTCTCTGTCTCTTATTCTACACTCACTGACACACTAATTGCTGGATTGGATTGTTTAACAGCCTCTAGTTGATGCAATGTACTACAAAAATCACGACGTTGTCAAGCTTTTGGAGAAACACGGTGCAAGACCCCCGGTATGTGTCTTCACTTCTTTCATTTCCCTCTTCTTATATATAAAACCGATTTTGTTATTCATTTAGAGAGTTTAATAGACATGCCACTGGTCGTATGAAATTTTTTACATTGTCAAGCAATCAGATATTATCTTTAGCAGTTTTTTTATGACTTTTAAGATAATGATTATGAAAGTCAACACACATACCAGTAGCTTCTGATATATGCTTAGTTACAAATTATCATAGTTGGTTGATTTTTACGTATAAAAAAAATTCAACTAACAGTGCATAATTGTTAAACTCTTTTTAGAATAGTTGGTTTACGATATCTGTTTCAATTGTGAACTTCCTTTTCTTTTTCTTTTTTTTTTTTTTTGGTAGATGGCTCCCATGTATGTGCAAAATGCTCGTGAAGTCCCGGAGTATGAGATTGATCCTTCTGAACTTGATTTTACTAATAGCGTTTGCATAACAAAGGTAATAAGTCAGTTTGTATAAACTTATCTGTTGAAAAAAGCTTCTTTTTTTTATAATAAAAATAAGCAATTTTCTGCTTTTTTATGTGTGTTTGCTTAATCTACTTTTGCTTTTAAAAAAAAAAAACTGTTTTTTGCTATTTTTTAAGAAGCAAATCGTCTTGTAACTTGATTTATCCTTTTGCCTAGTTTTAACATATTCTCTCAAGTCAATTTACCCTCGTTTATTTTGTGTTCCATATTTTATATTAAATATTTTAGGGAACTTTTCGGATTGCATTATGGCGTGGAACTCAGGTTGCTGTCAAGACACTTGGGGAGGAATTGTTCACTGATGATGATAAAGTGTGGGTTGGTCTACTTATGCAATCTGTTGTTTCATTCATGTCAATTGGATTATTCAGTTCTAAATTGTTATTCTCATGGTGGATTTTGTTTGTTGGTGTCTGTTTATCAGAAAGGCATTTCATGATGAGCTTACATTACTTGAGAAAATAAGACATCCGAATGTAGTCCAGTTTTTGGGTGCTGTAACACAAAGCACACCGATGATGATTGTCACAGAATATCTACCCCAGGTTAGTTTCAATAGCACTACTTGAAATCTAGCATTATGTTGGAGTGCACAAATAATTAATAATTAAGAACTTAATATGATAAAAAGTTATACTGGGACTGATACTAATTGTTGAAGTGTCAGGAGTTATTTGCAATTCTGCATTGGCCAGACAGGATTTGGCCCACTAAGTTAGTAGATGTGTAAAGTGAAAAAGTGAGGGATTATCTACAATTGATATAGAGTCGGTTTTGTATACAAAATACTCTAATTCAAATTGATGATGGGCGGTTCTCACTTTCTCACTTTAGAGGAGCTGAATCCGGTCAGACAATTATGTTCCTGTTCTGTTTAGAAGTTATAAATATCTATGTTGAAGGATTTTAAGTAACGATAAGAGAT
Source organism: Glycine tomentella (assembly GCA_007407185.1). Taxonomy (NCBI): domain Eukaryota; kingdom Viridiplantae; phylum Streptophyta; class Magnoliopsida; order Fabales; family Fabaceae; genus Glycine; species Glycine tomentella. The sequence continues at coordinate 489,585 of PYAF01005412.1, read as the reverse complement.
ACCCATTTTAATCTAGCATTGATAAGTGTTGAATTAGGAGTTTCATTTATCTTAGGATTCCACTTCATGTTAGTGAAACAGTGAAAAAAATAAGGAAATGCATATAATTAGGAAGATATCTCCTCTACTTGTGTGTGTAATGTGGCTAACTATACCCTGTATTTTTTACGATTGTAATGTCTAACAATTTGGAATGGATTATCATCTCTTTAGGGGGATCTCCGTGCCTACTTGAAGCGGAAAGGTGCATTAAAACCAGTAACAGCTGTAAAGTTTGCACTTGATATTGCTAGGTCAGTCAAGAGCTTCCATATTATGGATGCATCACTAGCTTTCAGTTGGGTTGCAAGGAATCAAGCTCTCCTGATTCTTTTATTTTTGAAATGTTTAATAATAAATGAAAATTTCCTCCTATATTAAAAATTTGCATTTGGATATTTGTAATAAATACAATACATGTATATTTTACAGGGGTATGAACTATTTGCATGAACATAAACCAGAAGCCATTATACACCGAGATCTTGAGCCTTCGTATGTTTTATGTTCTCCTGTCTTGTTGATTTTATTATTCTTCCAGCATGTGTATGAAGTATCATGGATTTTTCAGTAGAAGCATGCATTTTTAATTGAGTGTTTGGAACTGTTTAAAGTTTCTTCATTGTACATGAGTAAGATAACAGAAATATACTGCGGGATGATTCTGGGCATCTGAAAGTTGCAGACTTTGGAGTTAGCAAGTTGCTTAAAGTTGCTAAAACAGTCAAAGAGGACAAACCCATGACAAGCCTGGATACATCATGTAGGTTTTCTTCTTTAGTGGAGGCTTGAAATATTCATGTCAATCATGTCTGTCTGCATAAAAGCAATATTGTGAACTTCTATTTCATGAGGGGCTGTAATGTGCATTATGTTGCATATTCTGCAAGGAAAAAATAAATGCTGTCGACTCATTGACTACTAAAGACAGTTTGTCAGCTGGTGCTCAATTTTACTAATTTGAATTTATTAATTGATTTATAAATATGGCCATCTCTTATATGTATAACTGGTTTTATTTTAATCCTATTGTGATTGGTTCTGAATTCATAGTTTGTATTGATGAATTTATTCAAATCTGTAACAGGGCGTTATGTTGCTCCAGAGGTCTATAAAAATGAGGAATACGACACAAAAGTGGATGTATTTTCATTTGCTTTGATATTACAGGAGGTAAAATCATTATTCCTCACCTTCGGATGCATGCTGATTTTCCTTATTTTAGAGCTTTTTAATGACTTCCAAGTTAATTATTTACCCTTATTATGTGAATGGTTGTATCTTCTCTGGTCTTGAAACAAGACTTTTAAACCCTAAACTTCCAAATTAATTAATAAATATAAAATCTGTTTGATGAATTGATGCTTGTTGAATATTATGGTGGTATTGAGCAATTAATACATGCTAATTCAATACTCTCCGTCCTTTGTAATTTCTGTTTATCTCAGCACATAAAACCTCTAGAAGGCTGTTAATTGCATTCGCTTTCTTCAAAAAATGGGAATTTACACATAGGACCTCTTTCACTTATCAAGTATATACATACATATAGGAGTCTATGGTTATTGAGAGATGCCAAGCAAAATATTAACTGGAACTTGTATGGTTTTCTGTTCCTCTAGATGATTGAAGGTTGTCCACCGTTTTATGCAAAGCCAGAAAATGAAGTTCCCAAAGCATATGTTGAAAATGAGCGTCCACCATTTAGAGCTTCACCAAAGCTTTATGCTTATGGACTAAAACAGTGAGGGTTTTAAATACATTTTATTGGCAGCAGATTTGAATGTTTAGTTTCAAAACCGATCACGAGTAGGAAATTAAAAGAATAAAAATTATACATTCAGGAAATTTGATTTGTCCGTAGGTTAATTGAGGAATGCTGGGATGAAAAACCATACAGAAGACCAACATTTAGGCAAATAATTGGGAGATTGGAAGACATATACTACCATCTTGCTCAAAAGAGGCGCTGGAAGGTATCCCTTTTTATTGTGTGATATAGTTATTATTTTACGTGTCTGATGAATATGATAGACCAAAAAAACTATAGTTCCTAATGGAATAGGTAACAAAGCAACTTTACCGTGTTTTTTTTTTGGGGGGGCAAATGTTAGTTGTTAATCATTAGTTTAGTGGGGAGAATCGAACCCATGACCTTTCCTGTCATCTCTTCTCCTTTTACCACCAAATCAACCTTATAACTCCAAAAACGAATCTGTGTGAAAATTTGTTTCTAAGGTGTGATTTTCTGTTATGATACACAGGATAGGGCTCCTGGATGCTTCCAGAACCTGGAGGCCATATTTAGGGGCAATCGCACAAATCCAAGTAGCCGATCATCTCGCTCTACGGCCAGATAAATATTTGCCATCAAGAACCAAAGAAGAATCTTGATCATGCAGTTTCAAGAGAGAACAAATAATCGATTGTGGTTTCCATATACTTGCATGTCATATATATTGCTTTTTGTAAATAACTTTCGCTCAACGTGCGGTTGAATAAATTCTAAAAAGAATGTGACATATCATTGTGTAATTTTGTCCAAAGATATTCTTTCTAGCTTATTTTTAAAAAAAAAAAATTGTTCTTTTTCTAATCTTATCTTTTTAAAATATGATGTTAACTTTAGGCGTATTTTGTTAAGACGTTGGTTGTTCTTTTCAATAAAGAAGCTATCATGTCGTTGCTCGTATTCTCAATTTCTCATGTGTGGGCCTCATAGAATTGAGTACCTGTTTGGACCGGTGAACATTAATTTTAACGCCGATCCCTATGTCATCTTGTTTGCTTTCGTCCATCGATATAAGAAATTGTGAATACGAAGATTTTTGCTGTAAAATTAAAACAACGAAAACTGTCTTTGCAATTTAGTTAAGGGGCAATATTTTACTTCCAAGTTTCTTCCTCAGTAATGGTGCTGCTGGAAATGATTCTGATAACAGACAACCTTGTGAATTAGAATACTGGACGATGCAAATGGATACAAGCTGCCAAGGACATGTACGATCCAGCCTATTTGGTTTAGTTGAGTAATAATGTCCTTTCATTTGTCTTGTTTGAAGAAAAACTTTAGCATAAAGGTTTTTTTGTCTATAAGAGTAGAAGAGACGTACAAATTACAACACCACCTTGCTAAATATAGCTATAGACCCTCTAACTACTAGCGCGTAAAGAAGAAAGAAACAAAAGTAAAAGAATTTAAGGAATAACAAACTAAGGGTCATTTTGTTACATGCAATAAAATTATGTTGTCTTCTTGTTTAGGCATTAATATTTTTTTCTTTTTAGTTTCTAACAAACGAAGTAGTCTGGGAACACCTTTAAGCGGGGATCTGCTTTTGCAATGTTTTGTGCATGTTGTCGCATGCTTTGATCCATCTAACGTCTAGGTTGGTTCAGTGCCATTCTGAGGCTTTGTACCGAATGTGTCCATATGCTGCTGCCTAATGCTGCAACTGCAATACTGCAAACAAGTCTACAAGCATTATGGACATTGGACAATGAATATAGTAAGACAGTATTTTGACCATTGGCACTACTTTTTTTTACATTATCATTAATTCAAAAATCAATAACATTATTTCAACAAAAATTTAGAAGAAAAGGACATTCACAAATTGAAGTCTAACTTCATCCTTAAAAAGCTATCCACATGTAAAATTTGAAAAAGAAAATTTGTCCTAAGTCACATATTACGGATGTCCCTCAATCTAATAAGTTATAGACTAATCTCGCTTGTAGTGTATGATCATTGCTGGTCCAAGGAAATTTTGTATAAGGTGGGAATTAAACATAATTCTCTTGTTAAATAAATTATTTTTACTCATGTGAAGGTAAGGATCATTAGGTCAACCCTTTGAGTTAAAGAAAATTATTTTAAATGTCCAATTCCATTATAATAGTACATTTTACAACTTAGATTGGGTTGCAAATAGGACTAAACTTAGGTTGGGTTGCAAATAGGACTAATGGATTTTGTTACGAGTATAAGCTAATGTTTATTGGTTTTTGGTTTGAGTAACAGATAACTTGATTCCCCTCAAATAAATTTATGAGTTTTATATCTAAAATTTAGACTCTTAACTTTACAAAATTCTGAATGAATCAAATTCAAAGTAGCTTTTGAATAATAAAAATTTAACAAAAAAATTATTCACTGTAAGTTATTCCCCCACAAAAGCATAGCACAACTTTGATTACCAGGATGGGAGAGTAACTTTCTCGATAATTTGTACCCAAAAAGTATATTTGCTTTCCTGCTCGTAATTAATTTTTAACAGACTAACTGAAATCAATTTTGAAAATATACAAATTTAAAATTTAAGAAGAATCAATGTTTGCTTTCCTGCTCGCATTTAGGCATCGACAATCAATGCTTTTTTTAAAAAAATATTAACAGATTTCTTTTCAAAAATTTATTTATGTTGAAAATAATTATTAATATGCATTCTCTATATGCTTAAAAAAATTTCTCTTCTATATCCTTATATAAAAATATGTATTCTTTATATAACAGAAGTTATGTAAACTGTATAAAACTCAATACATTAACTTAGTACTTTTTTTAATGAATAAAAATTATATGATAATACGTAATGATATACCAATACATTAGACATTAATTTAAATCTCATTTACGTTAATAGTGGATATTCATCAAACTCAAAATTGTATTTGTCTTCAAAAAAAAAAAATCAAACTCAAAATTGAAGTCGTTTTAATTATATCGCTTTCACATACAGGTACTTGAAAATGGAAGTTGAATTTTTATTGGGAGAAGGTTTGTTGCCTCTTTTTTCTTCTTACCACTTGTTTGGTTTTTTTTATCAGTAAGCATTAGGCAGCACAAAAAACAACACGGTCAATATTATTTATTTTTTCTTCTTTTCCCAACTATAGAAGGCTAAATGAGATGAACTTTCGTAATTTAAATAAATTGAATGAGATGTTAGTTAATTTGATCACGAAGTGATTTTATTAATTTGTATCGGGATTTTGAGGGAGATATCAGATATCAATCTTGTTTGATAGTTAAAATACATATCATATGGAGTTATAAGATTCGTTGAGTGATTAAAAAAAATCGTGAAATCATCATCTAATAAAAATTAATATACTCATTAACAATTAATATTTTTCAATAAAAAAAAATTACATATCATATCATATGATATTCTTTCATTTAGGCCATGAATGAAAAGGATATATATATACACGTCCACTCACTGTGGGATAAACTGAGGTGAAATTATAAAAAATATATAAATAACTAAATACGATGAAAGATAAAGTAAATATATCTTAATGGGGGTTGAAGTGAAAATTTAAGCATTACCAAGCTTTCCCCTCTAATTCTATGCTAAAATTTTAACGGTGCCACGTTTCTGAAACACCAATCATTGTCATACATACTAGTGTTACCTTCATTCTTAATTTTCACACGTAAAATTAACCGCTGCAACAACACACCTGACACCAAACAGTGAACCTGAAAGCGATCACCATTCAATCCAGACACAAATGAAAAGAAAAAGAATAACTTAGTAGTAATTCGAAAACAATGCAACTTAATTTTGAGAGGTATTAATAATTTAATGAGATCTTTATCCTATGATCAACTAGTTAAATTAGACACTATTTAAATAAGACTTTTGAAGCAATTACTACAATATTTAATGATTTTCAATTATATACTAATTAACAACCAAAGATTAAATTACTCTGTAAAAAATCTTTCATTATTAATTAATATATTATAATTAATATTTCTAAATTATGTTCATGAACCATTTGTGTACCAGACAACACAATCACAAGTTGGCTCAGAAACAAACTTAAAGTGGGAATAAAAAAGTGAATTGGATGTGTAGGTTGAGACAGATATCGAAGCTAATATATATCTTACTTTTCTTCGGTTTCGGTGTCTCGTTTGTTTGTATATGCAAATTGCTAATTGCATTCTTAGTTAATAGTTATCATGTGCTCACATCTTAAACATGTTTAATATTAAAGTTAAAGTGGAGTGTACAAAATCTAACCCAAGTAAGAAAAGTGTCATGTGGAGAGTGGAAGAGAGAGAGAGAGAGAGACAGACAGACGTACGTTTTCTGTATGCCCAGTTTGGCTTACAACTTCTTCCTACTTGCGTGCCATTTTGGGAGCTGTATTAGCACAGTTACTTTTGTCTCCCTTTTACTTTTTCTTTCTTTCTTTCTTTCTGTAGGGAAGAGGAGGGATTCTAATTTTGTGTAAATACTCTTTTTGATCTTTTATTATTTGAAAGTTGAAATTACTTTATGTTTCAATATATGTATATACACTCTTTTGTCGTTTTTATAGATGTTTAAATTATAGTAATAGTTTTCATTGTTGCATGCCAAAAGTTATACTATTGTTTTCAAGAGACATATGTTCATTTTATTGTAAATGAGTATTTCGCGAGTAAATTATCTTCTTCTCACTTCAGTTTTGTTGATGGACAATTTTAAACACCTACTATCATTTTTGAGACTTCATAAAATAAAGAGTTTGAATATAGTTATAAATCTGATAGTGAAAGTGTTCAGATTTTCATTTTTTTTCAAGTGTTTAAGTTACTGATATTAAAACTTAGATAAAGGAAATTTGGTCCCGAAAACTTTGTTTATAATTACTCATTAACAAAAGGCATAGGATGTTTTCAACTCTTAATATAGAGGAGTCAGGAGTTTAAAGGACAATATAATTTAAACATTTTATTAAAAAAATTACCTGCAAAGAAACTTAGTGTGTTTCAAACTACGTTTGTGATCTGTATTAAGTATTAACTATGAAAACCACATCCAATAACTCAAAATACGTTAAGCTACAACATCTTGCTTCTAAATAATGCGGATTTGGGTTGACACAATTTTTTTTTATCAGTATCTGGGTTAACACAATGCTTGAGTAAACACACACTTAAATTATTTATATTGATCACTAGTGCATAGATTAATTGATATAAATTATTTAAATGTAATTGTGTTTAAATTAATCTTTGAAAGAGGGTTTTGTTCGCTATATTAATCTTACCCATGTCGACTTGGATTAATCGAATATGGTATTGAATAGAAAACTAATGAAAACCTGAAAGAAAGAAAAAAAGGTTATTAAATTAAGTAATTTCAAAACTAAAGTTCGTTTGAGATCCAACAGTTGACACAGGCAAACATGGATGACAAGTTAATGTAACTAATTCAAATTTTATACTGAGTAAAGGAGTTTGAGTTGATTAGCTACCTCAATGGATATATTGTGCTGTCACAATATGTTGCATACGTAACAAATCTTAGTCAAATAACTATATTGTGTGGATGATTAAGATGAAAAGTTTATTAATATCACATGACCATTTAAAAAACTCGCATGAGTTTTATATTCTGATCTCAATCGTCTATAATAAGTCAATATTCAATTCTCCTACTCTTACATAAAAAACTTTCTTTTATATATTTCCTGTATGTATGTATATATTCAGGTTAGTAAGATTGTATATAATAGTAACTTTTTCTAAGGGAAATTTAATGTTAATTCACAAAAGTATAAATAAAAAATAAAAGTATATGACTTTACCATACCATAAAGCATAAAATCTAACAACTGAAATTAAAAATCTTAACCAGCATTAAAAACTTGATAACTGAAGGCGGCAGCAGCACAGCCTAACAGCATGACTCATTCAATAAGCTATTCTCATCAAACTAGTAGCCTAGTACCTCTTTCCTTCAACCTATAGAAGTTAAAAGGTCAGGATTACAAAGTACAGTACTGCATACATGTGAATAAACATACAATTTGTTTGTTGAGTAATTAGCATGCAGATCAGTTTTCCTGATCCAGAAAGCTATCTGACTTCTTTCCAACATATTAGTGTTGTTCAAGAATGAACTAAAGTTTTATGATATATTACCATGATCAATTCCATCCACCACCTTGTCTATCCATAAATAGCACTTGGCAGTGATATACATACACAAAAAGCAGGTTTAAGCACAAATGGGTGCTTACACCCTTATAAATTAGGCTCAATAATTTTTCTATGTATATGCATCTACAGAGGTCTTCTCATGCAAAAAGTTGACTTGATAACATCAGCCCCTGTACGGAAATTGGGACAAGAAGAACATCCCTTGCTATCATGACAAGGACAAGATATTTCATATTTGGAAGAGTTTATCTTACACCAATTAATGGATTCCAATTTACAGATGATTCCTCTCTTGGTTTCGTTTTCATTTTTGTTCTCAAATAGATATTTCTTACTCATTAATTCAGCAAAACCAATAGATATATATATATATATATATATATAAATGAATGTCTTCAATGAAGGCTCCATAATCCTTAGCTTGAAGAACTGAAACTCAGAAGTGTTCAGTTCTTGAGCTACCTCACAAGTCACAATAAAAGAAATAATGCTCAAACAATGAGGTTAATTAATGTATCTTTCACATTAATTGGAAGCCAATGTTTTTGCAGTACTTTCAAAACCATACAGTTAGCAAATTAAAGAAACTCCACAAAGTTTACAGTATTTTATATCTTTGGTCCAACAAAAACTTAGTATTAAAAATCAGCATTAAGTAACTAAGTTTCCCCAATTAATAGTTCTCATGCTTTCGTTTCATTTTGCTATCCATGGATTTAATGTCATCAATCATTACTAACTAGCTCTCTGGTCTCTGGAAGATCCTTTTACACCTAAAAACTCAAACAAATAGTTCCCATTAGTATCTTCAAGTCTCTAAAATGTTGTTTGTAATTTAAAAGCAAACTCTAACATCAAGGTGGAATTCTACCTTATTTGAACACCCCCATACACTAGTGATTTGCCTTTCATCTTTGTACAATTAGTTGAATTTTAATCTCACTATATTTCTAAAGTCAAATTAACTTTATAGTCCACCCCCCCCCCCCCCCTCCTTTTGTCAGTACTCAGTAGGAATTTAACAAATTCATAATCCTCTTGTACTATGTACTCTTTATCTGTGAAGGGGGAAATGATGCACATATAATTCAGATTTTGCATCCAGAGATAATAATAAGCCCTTTCCTATGTTTTTATTTATGTAAATTTTAAAAATGTGGAGCATTAAATAAAAGCTGAGCAACACTCATGTTGTATCTAAATCCTTCTGCTTTCAGACAAACCTAAAGGGTAGCTCATTCATGATTGTCATCCTACTCAATGCCTCTCTAGCATTAATTGTTCATTTAATTATCAAAGCAAACACCTACCATCTCCTTCATCTTTTCTTTCTTGTTGGAATGATAATATGGTTTACTTATGATCCCCAAAGAGCTTCAGAAAATATCTAGCATTGCTTCAATAAATGCCAATCATTTTTCAATTTCTTGTTCCAAACAAACTTAATCTCATGCATTGCATTTATGACATATATTTATATTTCCCCATTGAGAAATGTCGATCAATAACACACTTTTTTAAAATACACTATTAATATTATGGACTAAAATTTATTCAAAATCACAAAACTTTGCACATCTGGCTTCTGATTTAAGAAGCCTCAATCATAAATTTGTGGTTTTCATCAATTTTAGATATAATAGAGGTGTTAGAAGGAGTGTGTTAGAATATCCCATACTCATGATTGTGGTCTAGCTGGAATTTCTTGTTACCTTCTTGTATATTGTGTTGCAGTTGTTTGATCCTCGGGCTCAGTTGTGGAGGTTTCAATTAACAGTGACTTGGGAACCTTCAATTCTCTTGGAGGTAGCTTGGACTGTATATTCTGTTTCCCCAACCTTCAAAGGTTATGACTTGTGAATATTAATCTCCTCCAACTTGTTCATCACCCAGGATCAGCAAACAGGAAATGATTTAAACAATAAGATGCCCTTGAATCTGATCCTCAATCTGTTACAGGAAAAAAAAACATCATTGGAAGAGAGAATAAAAAATCAACTCAAAAAATATCCAAAATCAGGTTGAAATTTTAAAAAATATTAAAATTCAACACAATCACCTGACACCTGCTTTGTTCATTTTGGGAATGAATATCAGTAGATCACAGTATGTTACTTCCTAGTTCCTACTCAAACAAAATAAAAAACAAAAGAATATTTAAGCTCTTTCAAAAAAAGTGCTGAGCTAAAATAGCAAAGTCCTTATTTTTATCACCGAGTCCATACTCCAGGCGAATATTAAATTATATTTCATTTCTTTACTGAAATGATCCCTTGATTAAGGATTGGGGCAGGTATCATAATAAAATGAGGAATAAATAAATTAATAATATATATATCATGATATCAGGAAGCCATATGTGCTAAAGAAATATAGAAAATGCATGGAAGACTTTCCAATCTAGAATAGAGACTAATTTGAGGAAATTATATATTATAATGATTATAGGCACATACCTATATGAGGAGGATTCGGGAGTGTGAGGGAAACAGAGAGGTAAGATAAGAAGTGAAAATTGCATTTGGGTGTTGGAATTGGAAGCTAGGCATGATGCAAACGAAACCAAACCAAAGTGTGATTTTAAGATTAGATTAGAGAGAAAGAGAATAATCTGTTCTGTGCACTACACGACACGAATATCATTAGTGGGTGGGTCCTACATTCTTGTCGTTTTCTTTGACCGCATGCATCTATGATATTTTCAGTCACTTCGTGTATCATTATGCCAGTTTGCGACGCCCCAACCCCAACTATATTCTTCGCGGTAATTATATTCAAATACTAGTTTATTTCTACAGCCTTTCAATAATACCAAATTATTATAAATTTATAATTTTTATTATAATTATTTTAAAAATCACAATAATAACTATATGTGATTAAATGATCAATGATATTTCACTTTATCAATATATAATTATTAAAATCTTAAAATAGAATATAAATATTAAGTTCAATATCATTTAACATGAGAATTAATGGACATAAAATTGCTTTAATTTAATTAATAATCTTAAATTTGAATTTTAGTTATGTAATTGCATTAAATTTATTAATGGGTCAGTTTGCAAGTATTATAAACTTGAAATTATGTTTAATTTTTATAGATAAAAAATTACATTAAATTAAAGATTCAAAAAAAGTTTTTTTAAGTTCTATTTTTTGTTGGTCTTACTCCTTTAGATTTTCATGAGAAAAATAAGTA
>PYAF01005412.1:459536-478293 GCA_007407185.1 Glycine tomentella | reverse complement strand
CATAAATAATATTTATAAAATTACAAAAAGATTATTAAATTTAATTTCTATATATTTTTATTATAAATATTATATTACGAACCAATTAGAAAATTATTATAAATATAAATATTGAGATAGTTATTAAACAATTTATCATATATGTCAATTTGTTATCGTTGAATACTCATATAAAAATTCCTTATACTTTTAGTATATTCACTATTAATTCTTAAAATGTATGCAAGATTGAGTGTTCACAGATCATGAAATATTTTTGGATTGATTATGGTTTATAAATTATATAAATTCATCTAATAATAATATTTTACTTTTACCTCACATTATAATTGATATTTAAAGTTATCTTTACTATCGCCCAACTATAATTTTATCTAACATATTTATCTTGAGAAAAAAAACTCTATATACCCGAATTAAAACACAAGAAGTGAGAGTGTTTGGCTGCATCCTATCCTATGGTTTAAACATGCTAAAGATAAAGATCGTGTGTTGGAGAAGTTGGTAATTTGCAGTGTACGTTACTTTAAAGTTTAATCAAACAAAAGCTCTTTAAAGTCAAAATGATGCATGGTCTAAGTAATTGTTGGAAAATATTTTTCTATAATTTAAAATTTAAAGTATATATTTTTTTAATCTGGTTTTTTTAAAGATAATTTTTTCATCTATTTATTTTTATCTGTTAGAAATTATGTTTGACTAAGTTTTATTTTTTTATCTGTTCGAGGTCTTTAAGATTTATTGTAATATTTATTATTAGTTTGTTAGTTATGAAACTTAGGACTGTATATTTGATGATTATTATTTTTGTTTATATATAGCTTTCTCATATGGAAAAATAAGAAAAAAACGCAGAGGCAAACACACACCTATAACAAAATATTATATGCCTATTTTTTCTTATTATAAAATTATATTATATTATTACAACCATATGTTTTGAAGCATAATATTCTTTGATTCATAATCTTTTCGCTGTACTTGATTAGATTAATGGATTATCATTTCGATTAGCACAATAAGAACGTTTTCTTTCTAAAAATATTACATAGCATATTTTAACTCAAACTATTTCTAAACTCTTATTTATTATTATATTTATTTTTTATATCAAGTATTATTATAAAAATTATTTATCTATTAATTATATGTGAAATAATTTCATATGTTTATAATGTTGATTTCCTAATTATTTTTCTAACAACTGTGTGTAATGTGTTAGTGGGGGCACCTCATATTCTAAGCATCGCCACACACCACACCACACAACTCGTCCCTTTCACGCGCTTCCATTCCATATCTTTTCAATTCTTAAGCATAGTACCTACAACGTTGGAAAACAATAGTAACAAGAGATGTGGCATTTCTTGTTTCATAACTATTTCTAAAAAGTAAAAACAGTTTTCGTAGCTTTTCAAAAATAAATTTTTTAAGGAAAATATGTTTGGTGGATATCTATCTAAATTTTTAGATAATAAAAAAAATTAAGTACGAAATAAGGTTTACTATGTGATAAAAAAGAAATAGAGATAAATAAAATATATTAGTAGAATAATTTTTTATCAGTAAAAATGAAACACAATATTAAAAAAAAATTAACATAAATTCTGTTTAATCAAATAAATTAAATCTTTTAATCATATTTTTTTTGTCTTTTAAGCGATTATAAAACTAATTTTTTTTCAAAACAATTTTAAAAAAGAATAGAATCAAATAACTCCTTGTTTCCGGTATAAGTCTAGTTCTGTATTCTAAATCTAAAAGCTCACGTTGAATGAGAATATTTTAAGGAATTGTTTTGCTACCAGAATGTTTTTAGAAGACTTTCTTAAATACAACTGTTTTTAGAATTTATTATCACTTTCAGTGAATTATAGGTTTTACCTTAATCTCGTATATTGAATATTTAAGAAAGTATAAATAAAAATGAGAATATAGGTTAAAATTAATAAAAATAAAGTTCATATTAAAAATATATATATTCAGAATTAAGAAAAAGACAAAATTATTTGGACGAATCAATTCATGTCTAACTCTACACAACTAGTAGATTATCTAGAGTGATCTCGTTAAAATAATTAATAACCATGAAGTTAGACAATTTTTAAATTTATATATATATATATATATATATATATATATACACACCTTATTTAGTGATTTTGAAGAAACATTTAACCAGAGATACATTGTAAAATGTATTATGATCAATTAATAAAAATGAAATTAAAACTGGAAACTAAATTTGTAAACTAACTTACATTTTTAGAGGATTATATACATCTTTGGATAATTCTAATGTACAATTTCTTCTCACAAGCTAGCTTTATCATTTATCATAATCTTAATGAGTTGAGCTCTTTATCAAAATGCCACCAAAAAAAGCTCTATATATCTAAATTTGTCCAAATTAGATGCATTCTATCCAGGTATATTTTTCATGTACAAATTAGATGCATTCTATCCAGGTATATTTTATGTACAAATGTCCAACCAGCTGCATGCGTCCTGTCTTAAAACCATTTCTTTTTAAGGTCTCAAGTACATCTAAATATCTAATCAATGATTACTATGCTTTGAGTAAGTTGGCTAAGATTTTTCCGTGCATATATTAATATTAAAATTATTTCTATTAAGTATTGAAATATATATTTTTTGAAAACGAATATAACTAGAAAGAAATATTTAAAAATAAAAAGAATCAAAGTTATGACTATCGATAGTTGTCGACAAAAACAGTTATAAATATCATTTTGCATAATGCAATAAGGTTGAAACTTGAAGTGTAATCCAAGTTGAAATTTATAAAATCCGTAGACATTCACCTCAGATGAATGGAAGTAATCACTATAACTTTTCAACTACTTGACTTTCTTTTATTTTATCTATAACTAATACTACATTCTTTCTTATATAAAAAATAAAAATATATATAAGTAGGTTTTCTTCTCTCTCTTTTTTTGTCCTCTCATTTTTTAAATTTTACATTCTTTTTTATTTTGATTTTACTTATATTTGTAGTGAGAAAAATTATAAACAGCAGCATCATTTTTTATTAATAACTATGGAAGAGGATGTTAGAAAAAGTGTATCGCTAGGACTCTTGGTCAAGAGAAATGTATCATTGACTAATGTGTGCTCTCCTATTTTAAATTGTATCAAACTTGTTTTGTAATTGAGTTACTTGTAGTGGACTTTAATATAAGTATTTTTTACTATCTTGAACTTTCAATGTTTTAAGTCGAGTGGATGGCTCGTAAGCCTTTAAAATTTATTCTAAAATTTTAATTATACATGATAATGATAATGTAAAATATTTGTATGTTATTATTGTATTTTAATTATTTTTAAAAAATATAAAAATTTGTAATTAAAATTATATTTTACAAGATATATCAATTAGTCTCTAACTTTGAATCTCATTTGATTTGATTGTTTGGTAAGCAGATTTTTTAAGTAGGTTTTAAAATTTTTTGAAACACTAATTTCTAACTTCTAATTTTTTATATTTTTTTTATTTTATATTTAATATATTTATTCATTTTTTTATTTTTTTAAAACAAATTATGGTATTATTATTTTTATATCATTTTACACTTTTTAGTTATTTCAACGGTTAGTTTTATCAAATACTTTTAATTCAATAAGTTAATTTTTCAACTTACAAATAGCTTTTCATCTAATTTTTAACCTAAATAACAAATCTATTAACTTAAAATAATTATAAAAAAAAACTAAAAACTAAAAAAAAACACAAACCATGCATTAATTGTGATTTTGAATTACCGCAGCCCCAATCAATAGTTCTTCCTTTCTTCTATTTGCTTCCTTGTTGCCTCTCTCACCATCATAACTTAATTGCATGTCATTAGGGGTGTTTGTGGATTAGATTGAATCAATTTTAAAGAAAAAATTGTTAAATCTAATTATTTCGATTTTATTAATTTATCATTTAATTGATTTAGTTTAAGTTTTTAATTTGATTTGATCGGATCCAATTTAAAAATTGGATAGATTTGTGATTTTATTTTTTTAGAAAATATTAAATAAAGATAAGATATATAATAAATATAATAATAAATAATTTAAAATATCTATTTTATTTATACGTCATTATATAACTAATAATATAATATTTAAGTATCTTAACTCAAATAATTAGTAAAAATATCTTTAATTAAATATATTTTTCATAAATAGATATAAGTTATATATATGCTAATTTTATAAATATATAAAAAATGAAAATGAAAATGAGTGATATTATAAATTTATGAATATATATATATATATATATATATAAATGTTTAGTTTGAATTGGTTTCTAAAATTAAATCCAAAATTTGATCAGATCCAATAAAAAAATTCAATTTTATAATTTTTTGATCTATTCGATTATCGATTTATTTATTTTTCATTTTTTTCTATCTATATTAAATTGGATCGGTCGTCTATGAACACTTCTTCCTGCTATGGCGCTTGATTCACGAATGAATCAATGGATGGAGTTGGACTCATCGAAGCAACTCTCGGTAAACTCGTAGGCAATTATTTAGTTTCAAATTTAGTAAGCGATCATCAAATATTTAGCAGAAGTAAATACAATATTTAAACTCAAAGGACAAATCACTTTCATACGAAGAACATTGTTATACTATTAACAGGCCCATTCTGGACTCATTTAATGAGTCCAATCGGACATGGTTCTAAAAAATAAGGAATTTTAAATATTAATTATTATAACATATGTTTAATACTAAAAGTTAAAAAAGATGATAATATTTATTTTTAATAATTAAGGGGTTTAAGGTTCAATTTCCACCAATAATAATTTGTGGTGCCCTACTCCTGACTATTAAACAACAAATACAAACACCCATAAGATTTTGACGACTAACGGGTTTAATTTTACGCATAAAAAGATAAATATGTTCATTGCTCAAGTGCATGCTTGGATATGTATTCGTTTTTTTTTTTTTTTATTATCAGCATTTGGATATGCATTCGTATAATTCATTTTGAATAATGTAATTTTCTAAAATTGATTCTAAGTAAATATTAATTTATAGTGACATAATTTTTGTTTGGATAAAACATATTTAAAAAGAGACTTTATTTTTGGTGAAAATTTAAAAATAGACTTTAATACACAATGTTTTGTTTGAAAACTTGTACTATTAATTAAGATTGATTTTGAGAATGTAATTATCAAAATGTCTTTAAGTCTAATTAAATGTATACATAGAACAAATAACATGATTAAGAATATACATTAAACAAATATCGTGTTTCAAGTTAGTATTAATGTAAAAACTATTTTTAATATTTTTAATTGTTTTAATAGATTTCAGTCTAAAATTTAGAACCATATTTTTAATACAATGTCAAATATCACGGTAAATGAAAAAAATAATAATCTCTTTATAAATGAAAAAAAATTTTGACTCATTATATATTCTAAGTTAAGGCATGTCAGCCATGAATCCAATTACATTCAAGAGTATTTGTTATTAATCTCTTTCTTGATACCTTATATTTTCATTCATTTTTTTACTAATGTTTCACCTTTTATTTGCACGAAAAAAAAATAAAACGAGAAAGATAGATACTTAAAATATTTGAATGAGAGAAAAGTTTGTTACTGATTTTTTTCTCATATTTTTCAGCTACATAATATTTTTATTTATTTATTTCCCCCTATTTTCAGCTCTAAGAAGGATGTTTTAAAGTAAAAAAAATGAAATCACTCTATTTCTCGAGATAGAATAGTTTCAAATAGCAAATAATTATTGTGGGGGTGTGTGTTTTGTTCTATGGCTTGGTGTTTGTGTTTTTAGATAAAGATGGAATTTGGATTAAAACAAGAGGCACACAAATTGTAAGTTGATGGAAGATGTAAGTGGATATCAATCGATAGCATATTGTTATGCAAAAGGAATTATGCCATCATGCAAAATTAATTATAGGTGAAATCTTTAAGCGTTTATTTATCATTTATCATTTTTTTTACTTGAAAAGAAATGCAAGTGAGATCCACCATTTTCTTTTTAAAAAATTATTTTCACCATATTTCATAAATAATAAATTGACTCTTGTTATTTTATCCCTTTTTACTTCTTTCTCATTTTTTTCTTATCTTTTAGTCACCAAATGTTGAGAAAAAGTAATTATAAATTGATTGTAAAACTCAAGATTTTAAGTCACCAAATATGGAGAAAAAGTATTTCCAAATTAATAATAAAACTCAAGAAAGGAAAGTAGTAAAAGAATATTGACTTTTGTTGTTTTCTCTTATTTCACACCACTTTTTCGCCATTCTTTGTCATCGCCACTAAATACAAAGCAAAAGTGAATTAATTAATATAAATCAAGAAACTAAATGAAAGTAAAAAAAAAAAACAAAGTGAAAGTGAATATAACTCAATAAAACTCAACAAATGAAAGTATTAAAAGAAAGAAAATCATATTAATTTTTATTGTTGTTTCCTGTTTTCACACCTCTTTCTTAAGAAAGGAAGAAAAAATAAAGATTAAATAGTAATTGAAATTTGAGTTTTTCCTAAGTGAATATTTTTTTTTCAATTTTGTTTAGTAAATTGAATTCTAATATTTATTATTTTATGTCTAATCTCACATGATTTATCATTAGCTCTTAATTTATATTTATTCATTTATCATTATTTAAGTGGACCTCAAAACCATGAAAAATAACGCGTTAATTGTATACAAAAAACAAAGCAATGTAAATATAATTTGGAAACTATTTATAATAGTAATTTATTTAACAAAAAAAAGTGTTCTTATGAAGGTAGAAAGCGCGTGGATTGGTGGGTGATCGCGTATGGTGGACTGTTTGTGCTCTTACAGCAGAATCTTTGTTTCATATAAGTACACGAGCATGGGCATATAACACAATAGATCATACTACAAATCTAACATTAACATTTAACAAATACTAGTTATACACCCCCTTTAACTTCGGCGCAGCAACAAACACAACACAAGTAGCAATAACTTAATTAATTTTAAAAAATGAAAATACTACATGCATGGAAATATAAGAATAAAGCGCAAGAGTTGATTAGCAATAATAAAATAATTAATCAACGAAAATCAAGAAGCACCAACATTAAATATGAGTGTTAATTAATTAAGTGATAAAATGTTCTCTCACCTTCGTTTCTTCTGTATCTGTCGTCGCTCTCTCATACGTCCCTTTCAGTCATAAATTAGGGAAAAGCAAGCAGACAGCTACACACAACACACTCTCTCCCATTCCTTCTTCTCTTCTATTGTATTTGTAAGAGCGCAAAACGTTAATTACTCTCTCTCTCTCTCTCCTCATCTAATAATCATAATCTTCGATGTTCCTCTTTTCTCAGTTTTCTGCTTCTTCCTCATAGTCTCTCTCTTCTTCTAATCACTGATCATGGCGGCTACGTTTGATGGATTCTCCATAAGGTATATCTATTTATCTATTATCTACTGTTTCTGGATTTGGTTTTACCAACATAAATACATAGAGGCACGCTTTATAGGTTTTGATTCGCTGTTGCAGGGACTACACATCCAAGATGAGGTCCATCGACGTTTTCAAGTGCTGGCCCTTCGCATCCACCTTCTCACGTGATGTATCACGTGAGGAGGTTCAGTCGTGGCTTCCGCCGATGAATCCGTGCCCTAGATCCGACCATTCCAACGACCGCCACGCCCAAAATCCGGAGAATCCGCCTTCTGCTGCGGAAGTTATTAGAACCGACGACGACGGCGACGGAGATTGCAGCGAAGAGGAATCTGCAGAATCTATGGATTCCGAGAAATCCGCGCCTCCTTCCGACTCCAACAACAACGAGGACGAGAAATTGGAGATGGTTTGTCCGGTGTGCCGCGAATTCAACGCCGCGACGCTCACGGCGGTGAACGCGCACATCGACGGATGCCTCGCGCAGACGATGAGAGAGGAGCGTCGCCACATGAGGATTATGAATTTGAAATCTTCCTCGTCGAAGTCGAAGCCACCGAAGAAGCGATCCATCGCCGAGATTTTCAAGGTGGAGGAGCAACAACAGCCTCCACAACCACAGCCACAGCCGCAGCTGCCGCCGTTGCCGCAAATCGAGAGCGTGTTGAAGTTCTGGCCGTTCCGCGAGGGGGAGGCGGATGATGTTTCGATTACCGTTACGAAGTTCGAGTGGCTCTCTCGGCGGCTTGAGGCGCTGAGATCCACGCGCGGAGGTGGCGAGTCGGCGAAATCGGACCAAGGAGATTCCTCGGAGGAGAAGATGGAGATGGTGTGTCCTGTTTGTCGAGATTTCAACGCCGCCACGGTGACGGCAGTAAACGCACACATAGACGGTTGCCTCGCACAGGCCGTCAGGGAGGAACGGCGGCAGATGAGAAGGACGACGGTTAATTGCAAGCCCATACCTAAGGCGCCTTCCAAACCTAAGGCGCCGAAGAAGCGCTCGATCGCGGAGATTCTCACTGTGGCACCACCGATCGAAGCCGGCAAAAGGAAAGCGATTCAGGTTGAGGAAGAAGATGAGGAGAAATCCGATTATGGCTATTCACGTGGAGATTCAACTAGTTCCGCCACTCCTGCTCCTTCTGCTACTGTTGCTAGTCCCGTTGCTTCGGTAATCAAGAACAACAAGAGTACGATGAAGAATAGGAATAAGAAAAAGTTGAAGAAGAAGAAAAGCAAGGTGGAGAAGCACGTTGGTAGTGGTGTGTGGTTCGTGAACCATGAGAAGAAGACAGTTGTAAGCAAGAAGAAGAGGAAGAAAAAGAAGAATGCCTTCAACAACGTACCAACTGGGAACAAGGTGTGTGGTTTGTCTCATAAAATATAAGTTTATCTTTCGTTATTTGCTGTATGTTTCCGCGATTTGCAGCTAATTCCTTGCTAATAAGTATAAAAATTCATGGAATTTGCGCATAAAATATTACCCGTTACTGTAGATTTTGCGTTGATATAGTTTCTTATGCCATGGGATTATATAGCTTTCCCTTTCCTTACTCTATGTCTTGCTTTTTCTGCATTAATTTACTGCTGAAAAAGCTGATTAGAGAGATCTTCACATATTTGTGGACGAAAGTGAGTGTTTTTTTTTTGGTTGAGTACTTGAGCGAAATACGCGGCAAGTAAAAGTTGGGAAAGGGGAGTTACGAAAAAGGAAACTAAGACAAGTGCCTTCGTGCGCGGAAGGGATTTAGAAGGTAGTGAAGCCTGCAAGAATGTTGCTCCAGCTGTAGTGTGTGTGTGTGTGTTGTGTGTATAATCAGTACAAGTACCCTAGCTAGAAGGGGCCACTCATGGGTTACGAGGTAGAAGATCGAGAGAGCTGAGTCTAATGATGAGGGGTTTCTCTAGCCCCGTCACTATTAACTAATAATTTGGGGGGGGAATTATCATATGGGCCATGGGTAGATCAACAGATTCTCATCATATATCTCTTGTGGCCAGTTTTTCGGACGTAGAGGTTTTATACACAGCTTACAGCTGGATGTATTTTGGCTAGTGTGAGATCTGCAAGTGGAGGTCCACAATTTGATAGATCATTTATTGGGTCTGTCAGAAGTGTATATTTAGTTGATTTGGATTGATGAATGTTTGCATATGCCATTCTAGATGGGCATGTATCATCAGAAAAAGAATACTCTGACTTGGGTTGATATAGATCATTATCGCATGGGCATATTGTATGGCGTATTAGTGAAGTAGGGGGTGGTGATGGTACGTATAATGGTTTTTGGACTTTCTGTCGTTGTGAGACACCTGATCATATATTCTGTAAGTGTTGGTCTGTGGGGAGAATGACTTCGATGTATCGATCAACATAAGTTAGCGACTCATGTTTTCGACGTGTTCAGACAATTTTGAGATACGATCAAATCAATGAGTGTCTATTAGAACCCAAACTAAGTGTATATAGAATCAAGAGAAAACCGAAAACAATGTAAGTTTGTGGTTACGTTGGCCGAAATTTGAAAGTGGAAGTAGTCAAATATTTAACTTGGCTATCCATGAAGGTTACTCGATGATGATATGATCTTGCTGCCAACTGTATCCTTAGAAGTGAAATTTATAACTTGACCGTCCTTACTGTATCAGTAATGGCATCTTAATAGTGTCTAGATTGTTGTTTTAAATAACGTTTATAGACTAATCTTAGTAAATACTTTATTTTCCAAAAATATTCTCGAACTCTGGTTCCATAATCATAATATTTTTTTGAGTTTAATGTATTTAAATTATTTTAAGATAAGTATTTTAAAAAATTAATATGATAATGGATTGTTTGAATGACACTTTTTACAGTGTGCATAATTATTTTTCTCTATTTTTTTCCTTCCTGTCATTTCTTTTCAAGATTAAAATAGATTGAATTTTTTCGGCATTTAGATTCTACAGAATCTCAGGTTTGGAATGGGGTTATATGGATCACGTAAATTTCTACAGAAGTGTATCATATGTGATATGTGCATTTCAACAGTGAATGTAGCAGTCTCAAATTTATGTAAAAAAACTATTTAAGCGTCATGATTCATGCATTTGCCATTGTCCTCCCCTCCCCCCTTTTAATAAAATCCATTTAATTAATTAAAATAAATGACTTTAGGAATATTTTATTTATAATTAGAGGCTTTTCTCATTTTAAAAGAGCGATTAATTTGCATTTTAAATTTCCTTTCTAAAAGAACGAACTAAGGTATTTGTCGTAAAAATATTTTACAATAATAATTTTAAACACATGGTGATATTGGTTAATTTCAGAATCTGTAATAGTTGTTTGTTGTAATTATATTTGCTACATCCATGCATGTGTTTTTCGTTAGCTTCTTCTTCGTATAAATAATGATAAGAATGTATATGTTGTTATAGAAGTACAATTTTTACAAGGATATTATTTTTCGAAGTAATCTCTTGTGATTTCAAACAGAAGATTCCTTACATGATTCCCCAAAGTGGAATTGTACAAGGTAGAAAATTTGTTACAAAAAGGGTTGTCTTTACAATTTTGTTTATTTTTACCACAGTATAATTGCAACTTATCGGATTTTTAATATCCTAATAGCATATAATTATTTTACGCCCCAGCTTTCAGTTACAGCTAAATTTTTCCAAAAAATAATATTCTTACCAAATTGTACAAGTTTATTTAGCGTTCTGTTTATTAAGTAAATTAAAATCGATTTTAGGGTGTAATAAAAAAAATCGATTTTAGGGATATGTACTTTTTATTAATGCGTAAAAGCTTTTAATAGATTTTACTATCGATAAATAAAATTTTGAATTGAAGCTCTCATGCATTCTTCATGCTGGTATTCATATATATAATTATACCTACATCCAGCTTAATATATGGTTATTTCATGTATATTCACTCGTAAAAGCTTTAAAAATAATAGTATATTTGTACCAAAATATATATGCTCAAATAACCTTATATTTATTAACTACGAGCATTTTCTGGGATGTATTGATAACAAAAAATTTCAATAGTTTTTCTTAGTACCTAAGTGTATTTTATGGCTACTTAAATATATGATCGATGCATTTATGATATATGTGTATATAGATTTGTATGTTTCCCTCTTCTGAAAATTGATACTAAAATGACCAATTAATATAGTCAAGAAGGGAGTGGCCTCAATCTTTTACAAAAAGCCTTTTGATGAGGGACAAGAATTGCAGAAAGCTTTTTGATGACCAATTAATGGTCTGAGTAAACTTTTAGGGACATTCATCTTTGGACATCAAGTTACTGTAAATTGTAATGTAGCAACTGTCATAGACAATTGAAATCCTTTCACATTCATCTTTTGGCATAAACGTTGTTGTAATTTTACTTATTTTGTTATAAAAGCTATAATATAACATCCATAAAAAAGCTACATTACAAAAAAAACATATTTATCTTCATATTTTGCATAGCCTAAAAGCTTAGTCAGCTTATTCTGATTTTATTATAACATCCATAATTTTGTTAATCTTGTCTATCTCAGAATGATGCTTACGAGCGCATGGTGCAAAATGCAGTAAATAGTTCCAGAAAACTAAAAGGTACAATTGATAATAAAATGCTTCCAGTTCATGAGGTTGATCCTTCTATCGACAGAAAGAAATCAGGCATAAATTGCTTATCGGTAGAAAAGAAGCAACAAGTTAAAAACTGTGACTCAGTTGGAGAGCAACCAAAAGCAGTATCTCCCGTTCATGGCATTCTTAAGAACCACTTCAAACATGTTTCTGAAAAGACATCAAGTGGCAGTAATATTGGAGATGGTACTGAAGAAAGCCATGATAATGATCAAGAGCCAACCTCGGACAGACATGTGAAACTCTCTGGCAAAGATGATATACTTGGTCCAAAAAAGACAAATTCATTTGATGAAACCATGTTCATGTTATCTTCAGATGCGCTGGCTTCTTCAGTAGTAAAAGAGAAGTCCTCTGGAAGTGATGAAGAAACTGCAAGATTGGAGCCAAACAGAAATTATCATCATGTTGCCGTTAATATAGACAGAGACAAGAGAGAGGAGGTTTGCGCTATAGTTGAAAGTAAACAGTTTTCTAACACTCTGGAACAAGATACCGTACAAAGCTTCTTGAAGCCATGTATCAATCAAGAGAAATCGAAGCAGTTAGAAGAGAAGTCAGAATTGTTGACCAAGATGGCAGTTTGTGACAAAAATGATTCACAGTTTTCTTATGGAGGCAACAGAACTACCCTGCATTGTTCTCCGTATGCCAACATTTCTAGACCTCTTTCCGAAGTCCAAGAGCAGATGTCTGGTATCCAGACACAAGTGTGTAAATATGGATCTTTCAGCTACAGTGGGAAGTTGGACCATTTGAATGATCCACAGGTTGATGCTGTTAACTCAAATGAAAATACAGAGACATTTCTGGAGCCTTCTTCATCTTATTCTGCTTCATATAATGCAAATGAAAAACCAGAATCTCCATTGCAAACTTATGGAGATAAAGATAATAGTGGCGAGGCCGTGGGTGACAGACAGTTTTCTCGTATGCTTTCTGCAGATATGATTGATAACTCATTACCCATTACAGGCTGGGAGAAAGGAAGTGACAAAAATACCTGTTTGGATCCGAATTTTTTTGGTTTGCCACTCAATTCTCATGGTGAGCTAATCAATTTCAGTTCAAGTGGAGACTTAAGGATCAACCAGTCAGATACATCAAGTACATTACGTGGCTCTTTTAGTGGCTTACCCATTAATAATATTCTCCATCAAAGTAACCAGGAAAATTTAAGCATTAATGAGAATCATGTTGTTCCAAAGACATTTTCAAAAGATGGTCTCAATCCATTTCCACATCATCCAACCGGATTACCTGTCACCGAGTTACAATCTAGAGAGAGAGAAGATATCCACCGACCTAATTCTTCAGATATGTGTCCCGGTCACTATGTCCCGCCACTTAATTCAGAGTTGAACCGTAAGAAAAGCTCGTTCATTGAACAGAATCAATATGACCGGGTCAGGAGACACAATGGAAATGGGGTGGTTTCTCTGAAAGAAGATTCAGATCATATCTCACCAAGTTTCAGCCAACCAACAATGAGGTTGATGGGTAAAGATGTTCCAATTGGAAGAAGCAGCCAAGAGATGCAACAATTCGCGGGAGATGTTTGGCCTGATGAGGAATCCAGAAGAAGGAATTATTCTGAATATACTGCTTTAGATCACTCTTTATTGGGAAGAAGTTCTAAGCATAATTGGGTATCTGGTTCACCTTTACAAATATCAGCTGACAATGTATTGCAATCAGCAAAAATTCAAAGCAATCAAGCAGCACAAAGCACCTTATTGATGAGCAATACATACTCTGGATTCTCTCGACAGTTTATTGATCGGCAAGGTAATCATGTATCTCAAAATGGAAGTCTTGGAGTCAACAGAAATGCCAGTTCTTATTTCAATCCCATTACTCAAAAGTCTAGTTCGTATTCAGTATTTAATGGTGCATCCAATGACTTTTCAGAGCAGTTTATACCTGGAGCTAAACCTCTAGGATTGAGCTCTCAATCAGTCGTACTACCTACTCCTGGCAATTTTAGTCACTCGCCTCATGTAACCAATGGTGAGCTGAATGACAGGAACAACAATCTCCATATTACAAAATCAGCCTTTGGATTTCCTTTCGTGCAGCCAACTGTGAATGAACAGGCCAAAACATCTTGGTTTCATAGTCCCTACAGAAGTTCACCATCGTGGTTGTCAAGCTCAACAGATGAAATGCTACCAGGGACCTTTTCTCGGCAATTTTCTGCTTCAAGTAGTCAAAATTTTCCTCAAAATCTGTGGGGAAATAATTTCACTACTCCATTTGTGAATCATTCAGCAGAAGTTCGCTTTCCTTCTAATCATCTGACTTCTTCTCTAGGTCCCATGCAGACTCCTCCTCCTTCTCCAGCATCAATTGTTCATCCTCTACATTTTCCGGTTACACCCTTTACCATAAATAGTGGTAATAGAAACGTAAATAAGGTCACTGACAGATTTAAGTTTGATGAGCATCATCTGTGCGCAAATACCAGGAAGAGACCTGCAGCCGCAGCCAATCTTGATGAATCCAGGTTACCGAATATACAAGTGCAAGAAAACTTGAGTCGTATGTCTAGGTTGCCTGAAGAAAAGTCAAGCGTGGAATTGCGACGAAACACAGGAGCACTCGAACTGGATCCGCACATGGGCAGTGCTAGGAGTAGGTGTTGTCAGCATGAAGCACAAAATCTAAATCCTGCAAGTTATCCTGCTGTGAATTCTTTTAAACTGGACGGCATGGTAACATCAGGTCCTGTCCGACTTGGTCCTAAAAGAGCGAAGCAAATCCTAAATTCCTCTTAAAATATGGATCAGGATTACAAGCTATTCTGCCATATTCTCACCTGCGATGATTACTGACAGTGATAGTGATGTAGAAATTCAGAGAAAATTGACAAAAGTATACTGATTTTATCATATGTTTCTCCTCCTCCATAGTATATATCCATTTGAGAACATAACAGGATTGTCCATGTATCAATTTTGCCAGGTTGCTGAAACCGGTGGAAAATTGATATAATTCCATCCAGCACTCAGTTTTGAAGTTTTATGCCCTTTGCAGAATTTTGTCCCCAAAGAATGACGCTTTGGATATCTATCTCTAATTTTGAGCCGGGTATTCCCCACATGGCAAAGATATTGTGCTTATTTTTGATACAGCAGAAAGGAAAGAAAGATGGGATTTAGAATAAGGGAATAATCCATCTCTCTTAACCTATTCAATAAAACTTGAATTTGGGGCTTTAGTTATATTCATTAACCATTGGATACTTCCTCATTAATTGGAACTGGCTTTGATTATTTTTTAGAAAACGGTTATTTTTCATATAAAGAAAAAGGAAATGATTACAAACTGCTTTGGATATATGAAAAGTTAATCCAGTGAATTTGCTTATGATGGAAAAAATAGTTTTAATTTGCATTCATGTCTTAAGTTGAGAGAATTTAAACCGAATTACGTTTTTGTAATTGTTTAAAATATATTAAAATAAATTAATTTGACTAATTCATTCCTAGTTCAATTACAAAGGAGACGTTACATTAATTAATGAATTTATTAAATTTAAACAGATTTCATATTCATTTGAGTCAAAATGAGCTAATGATGTGTCAGATATTAATTGCCGGTCATCTAATTTATTATTTAGGTTCAATTTTATTTTTATTTTTTTGGATTTAATTTGATCTTTTAATTTTTTAAATTGATTCAATTTGATTTTTTTTTTTGTAATGATTCAAAACCACTACTAAGTAATTTTAAAACATTACAAAATGCATCTTTTTAAAAAAAATGAACTGATTTTAAAAATTAAAGAATCAAATTGAATAAAAAAAATTAGAGAACCTAATTGAAAAGAAAAATGAGAGAAACAAAATACCAAATTAATCCAACACGAAATAAACATAAAATTTTATCAAAACCCAACATAAAAGTTAGTAGGCAAAGTATTGCGCAGTCGATGCTCTTGTTTGATTCTTTGTCTTATAGATCATACTTCTCCAAGTATTTTATATATTGGCCAAACTTTCTTGTATTTTAAACTTATGTATTACCGAGCTGGAAGTGATGCTAACGAGTAATAAGTAATAACCAACAGCATCTTTGTATGAAAAGTGAAAATAAGGAGGGGTCAAGTTGTGACGTTTTAGAATGTTTCCACATATAAAATCGGAAGAGTTTAGGATAATTCATCTTACGAGTGCATGATTTTATGTTTCAATTTTTATTTTCTTCCTGATTTTAATTATTATCTGTTAAAAACATTCATTCAGTACAGTATTAGTTACTATATAGTGCATATGCATAATAAAGTTACTATATAGTACGTGTATGCCAAACCGTTGAAGGAAAAAGCTAGGTTGAACTGGTTTTATTTTATTATAAGATTGGGTTTCCGCCACTTTAATTTATACATAATGACTATTACGTACGTCGCTTTGTTTGAAGATGAGTATTACCCAATAAAGGTTGCTTATGAAAGCATTATGGTTTTTGCGATCGTCAGGCTTTTCCATTATTTTAATCCCAATTAAGCATGATTTTGTGGGTAGTTAATAGTTATGCTGAAGGAACTTGGAGGAAACCAATTAGTAACCACTGCAGTAGAATACTCGTCAAAAGGGTTGCAAAGGATTTAGCGAAAAACAGAGATAATTTAACCAAATAATTTTGTTTTTTAAAACTAAATCAGAACATAACTATATCAAACTATATAGAGTGCTGTCACGTACATTCTTAAACCATGGAAGATACATACAAAATGAATGAATCTTATAATTGCTGTCATTTAATTTAATTAATTAAACCATGATTCTGAAACTCCATCTCCTTCATGTTGAAATAAATACAGAAAGAAGTGTCGATTTCACAATGTTCACGTTCGTTTCATTCCAACTTCGTCAAATCGATAGTCACTATTAACTCAGCGCTTCTTTGATTCTTTTTCAGCCTGCACATATGAAAGTTAAAAAAAATGTTAAAAACACAGACATGTAGATGAGCTTTACAACGAGGAAATAATTCATAGTTGTTTTGTATCATGTATATCATACCGCTCTGACTACTCTCTCAAAGGCATCAGGGCCATATCTATCGATATAGCGTTCAACTGCTTTCCTTGCATCGAAGATCATCATGTGAAGGACCTTCTTGTACTCCTCAGAATAATTGGAACTTCCATAGCCATAGCTTCTTCCAATATTCTTTATGCATTGCCTCATAATTCTCATATATGTAACCCGCTCCATTAAATATTGGCAGCACCAACCAGATGCAAAACATATGCTTCTGGTATCCCCAAATGGGAAACCTGTTTATGTTATTATGCCAAAGTTCAAATATTAAATTGTTGTGTGCCTATAAATATATATATATATATATATATATATATATATAGTTTAATTATACATTATGTTGATGTCAACATACCAAGCAAGGATCTTATGAGTGGAAAGCTCAAAGAGGGTCATGAAAGAGTATAAAACCCAATACGTTAGCCATTGTTGATCATCCAAGGTTGAAGGACTTTCAATTGCTCGCATTGATGCGTATCTGTGACATTTACCCGGAAATCAAGCATTTATAGATTAGTCATATCAAGTATCAGATAATTAATATGCATGCCTTTGCGTAGGATGCTTAATTTCTTTCTTATTAATTGTTAATTAAGAAATATTATAGCAATCATGAAGTGAAAATGATACATGATTGCATGATATAGCATTTACTTACAGAGGATAAAGAAGCGTCACTCCAGGCCTGGTATGCAGAAAACAAAAAACAGGCTGTTATTACGGGGGGAAAAACATATATAAAATGAAAAACCTATAATTACAATGAGTGTGTGTGTTAAATTACAGAAAGTACATATTTTACTGAATATGTTTTTTATAAAATGAATTTTGTACTTGGGATTTCTCAGGTATTAATTGTGTGAAAAGAATAGCATATATACGACACAAATTACAGATATTTATAAAAGCAAATTAATGGAGAGAGATTAATTAATTTGTTCACCCTATTATTGTGTCCAAATGTCTTACCATTGTTCCAAGGATGAAGAAACTGCGATACTCAGATGTTTCCTGGTGGGCAAATTCAAGCTTTAGTATGAGATTTGAAGGAATATGAGTTGTATTAATTGTGGATGCATGCAAATTAAAGATTTTGTATATATTAAGTGTAGTAGCAGGTGAATGAAGCAAAGGAAAGGAAGGTTGGTGGGGTAACCCAAAAGTCTTTTTTTTTTTTCTCAAGAGAGGAAAAGAGACACCATAAAGATTAAGGTATATGTGTAACAAAACGGGAGGGGAATATAAGGATGCCAAAACTTTGGTATTTCACGTGGCTTTGGTGCATATTCGAGAGTTATCGTATTACCTTTTGTCGTTGTGGCATTAAATGTTTACCAAGGTGCCTACCCTTTCGATTGTTTTTCCTGTCTCGGTAGAGTTGCGTAAATAATACTACAGCCTTTAGTGTATAGGACAAAATAGTACCCATCAAATTCAATTTAATTCAAACCCTACTTTAATAGTTTTAGGGTCCCGAGAGAATCTATTTTAAATTTCTCCCTTCTTATTTTTCTGAAATATGTGTCTATGTACATTACTCCTATAGTACAGTATAGTATGTATACATGAATTTAATTTCCTCTTTAGTGTAATGTCAGTATAAAAA
>PYAF01005412.1:444283-456252 GCA_007407185.1 Glycine tomentella | reverse complement strand
CCAACCCTAGCCCAAACGTCACGTACCATGCCCACCAAACCCTAAACCCTTAACCGCAAACCATTGTCACATACCATCCCTCAAACGCGAACAGAATCACCACTTGAACTCAGGCTTCTCGTCACTCAAAACAACTTCAAAAATCTCTGAAAAAAATGAAAATACACTCGAATGGTAGGCATGGTAGGCAGTTTAGCAGCGACAGAACACTGGAAGCCAAAATATGAAGGACCTGCGGAGCGGGGGGCCTTATCTACCAAATCTGGTGCTGCTGCAACATGCCTGGATCAGGCATGTTGCACAACACCAGATTTGTAAATATAGGTACCCTCCTGCACCAGATTTGCAAATATTTTTGAAAATGCACCTTATCGGTAAATATTTTTAAAAAAAACACCCTTTTGGTTCTTTTGCCAACTATTAACAGATCTAAAAAATGTAAGAAAACAATAGTAATCCAACAATAACAATCGAACCACGGTACTGATGCATGCTTATTACCATAAAACTTGCTCAATGACTCTAAGCTAATAGAAAACAAATAACAGAATTTTAATAGAAATTAGCTCAATAGCTAAAAATTGAAGGCTTTTATGAAAACCCAAGAGAAAACACTGGGGATGAAGCAGAATAAAAAAGTAAGGACTTACGAAGAGAACATCTTGGAGTAAGGGTTGCAGCCATGGTTGAAATTTTGAGCGTTTTTCGTGGACACAAGAACAAAGCAACGATTATTGAGCCATGGGAATGGTATAATGAATACAAAGAAACTCGAAGGAAGAAGAAGGGATGGAAACCCAGGCGCAGTGAAGAACAGAACAGGAACGATGCCAAACCAGGTCATTATTGGGCCTCCAATTTTTGGTTTCATAGCATAACATTATTTGGGCCACTTAAACCAAGCCCATACTTTTACCAACAATATTTACTTCACATCAATTTTATTGTTTAAATATCAAATAAGTATTATGAAGATACAAGAAGTTTATTTTCGTTTCTTGAAATTACTTGATAAACTTCTATGATGTCACAAAATTTTATAAAAGTCCATATTATTATAAAACAAACATTAAAAAGATTAAATTAATGGTTTTGTCTCAAAAAAGCAAAAGGTCAAAATTTAAGTTATAATTTTTTTTGGTATAGGAAATAATAGAATGGAAAGGCATCGACGTTGATATGCTGAGGCCGGCAACAGAGGCTCAACTAGAGGATTAGTTGCACCTACTCAACTAATCTTTAGGCGTCAAAAAATATCTTTGAGGATCCATCAAGCAAAAGAAGTGACTAATATTCGGTCCCACACCCATGGAAAAGGTGAAAGTTCATTCTTTTTTGTATATCCATAGAACACTAGAAATAGAGCAAAAGCCATGTCCACTATTTGTCATAACAAATTTGTTCTTTGTATGTAGTTTGATTTTGTAGATTATGGCAGCGTCTAGTACGGGAAAACTTAACAAATCTCTCATCATGGGAAATAAATATGGTACATATAATTAAGATTACTCTCGAGATAAGAGATAAGTGTATGACTATTGTGTGGATGTCCACATTGGATTAAATAAAAAATAATAATAAAAAAAATAGCGGTTTCGTCTTCCTCAACGACATCCGTCAGTTTCGTCTTCTTAAACAACGTCAACCGCGAGGTGCAGATCATGCACCACCTCATCGACGATCGCAATATCATCGAGATGTTGCTCAATGGTACCTTTCTATTCCAAAATTTTCATTTCTCTTTTTTCTTCTTCTTCTTTTTCTCCCTTTTGCACTTCTCTTAGCCCCCTTTCGCACTCCTCTTTTCTAGATCTGATATTACTTCTCCTTTCCTTCTGATGCCAAAGATGTTGAGGAGAGAAATGATAGACATTGTTTGGAGAATTGAGAGGTTGACCTCGCCCAATCGTGCATCAGCGGACTTCGCACAACAATCCTCCGCATCAACATAGTCGTCGACTGCACTAACTCTATTGAAGGTGTTCACCGCACTCTCGATGTTGAAGAATGTGAGCCCATCGCGTGCTACATCCAAATCTGAAAAACTAAAAACCAAAAAATCTCACATTGGTGTCCTAATTGTTTGTGGTCTATTGTCTCATCGGGAAGGGAGGGTGGCGCAATATTGTTGCCAACGTTAGACGAGGAAGAGCGCAAGAGGGACATAGTGGTGGAGATGCTGGGTATGTTAAGGTACTGTTTCACGAAGATCGAGAGGGAGAAGGAACGGTGCTGCTTATTATTTTGTTTTTCTTTTTTAATTGAATAAATTACACTCGCACCCCTATGTTTTGTTCAAATTTCACTTGATACCCCTCCTTTTTTTCATATTACTTTTATCCCCTTCTGTTAACGTCGTTAACTAACGTCAATTATTCATATATTTTAATTATAAAATTCAAATTATCCCCTCCCAATTAGTATCAGAATTTAGTGTAATACCTTGAATCTTAAGCATGTAATTAACACTGTGATTAAGGCTATAATCATGTTTCGATGAACGGAAAGGGCGCATTTAGCAGAAAACTCTGTGAGAGTTGCGGCGCTGAGGGCGCCAGGTCTAGCGCTGATGGCGCCAGAGCACTGGAGTGTGGCGCCAAGAGCGCCGGGTCCACGCTGAGGGCGCCATGGTCTCTGGGATGTGGCGCCAGGAGCGCCAGAGGTGGCGCTTGGGGCGCCAAGTTTCGCAGGTGGCGCGGAGAGCGCCAGATGCGGCGCCGGGGGCGCCAGGTTCGCGCTGGGAGCGCGGGGATTTCTGCAGGTTCACGCCTGGGGCGCCAGATGTGGCGCCAGGGGCGCCAGAGTTTCTGGGATGTGGCGCTTGGGGCGCCAGATGTGGCGCTGATGGCACCGGAGCTTCTGGAGTGTGGCGCTGGGAGCGTCGGGCCGGAGGCCAAGGACGCCGCGGGTCGGGCTGAGTGACTATATAAGGCCCAAAACGCGAAAAAAATGAGAGAGAAAGGCTTCTTCTTCTTCATTTCACCCTAGACCTCCATTGTTGACTTCCTTAAGCTTCCTTGAGCCATATTTGTTGATCAAAACACTTCCATTTGGCTCTTAATTGTGAGAGAAACACTTGGGAAGCTTGAATCACTCACCCTTTTCCATCAAAAACCCCTTTTTAGTGATTTTGGAAATCCCCAAAGAAAAGCTTGAGAACTTGAGTGTGGCTAAGACCCATTGCGTAGGAAGGACACCGGAGCTCGAGGAGGTGGTCCTAGGGTCGTCTTGGACGCCGTTGAGGTAAGAAACTCAAGTTTCTTCGTTTGATTTTGAGATTTGGGGGTTTGCATGAATAGTGACCCTTTTGTGATGGGGTTGGAATTGGCCCAAAGTCATGTAGAGACTTATGTTCAGGGGGTTATTGTGATGATGATAGAGCCTTTAGAAATCATTATTGATGAAGTTTGATTTTGGCTCTGAGTTATGCATGTATAGAGAAAGGGGCTGAGTGCATGGTTATGTTGAACCCTAGAGTAGATGATAAGTACTCTTGGGATGGTTTAGACGTTGTCCATGAGCTGATTTTGGTTGTATGATTGAGCTTGAACATGGTAGGGCTAAGGCATGATATGGTTGTATTAGCCTGAGCGGAGTCTTAGGAGAGACTCTGGGGCCTTGGTTAGGCCGAGAAGGATCCTAGTGAGGGTCCGTGAATCACTTGTGAAGTGATTGGTTATATGTTATCTGAAAGGGATTGTAGTTCCTTTCGTTATAACGGCTTAGGATCGTTGTTGATGGTATGTATTTGATTATGTAGGACGTGAGTCAGATACTTTTGGTGGTGGTAGCCACGAGACCGGGGAAGCCGGTGTTTCGCATAGAGCAGGTAAGCTCTTGGACCTTGATTGTATGTCCTTTGCTTTGTTCCACCATGCTCCAGATGGAGTATGGTTATGCTGTGATATGTTGTATGTGTGTGTGACACATGAATGAAAGGTGAAACGAACCCTTTGATGAGGGA
This sequence comes from Glycine tomentella, assembly GCA_007407185.1. Taxonomy (NCBI): domain Eukaryota; kingdom Viridiplantae; phylum Streptophyta; class Magnoliopsida; order Fabales; family Fabaceae; genus Glycine; species Glycine tomentella. Next base: position 452,288 of record PYAF01005412.1, on the reverse strand, counting down.
TTACTATATATGTATGTGTTGAATGTGATCCGAACCCTTTGTTGAGGGATGATGATATATGTTGAATGCGAATGAAACCCTTTGGTGAGGGAATGCCGTGTAATGTTGTGTAATGTTGTGTATGCTTGAGTATGTGAACTGAACCCTTTGGTGAGGGGATTATATGTATTGTTTGTACATGTTTGACAGGTGAGTTGAACCCTTTGATGAGGGGGATATTATGTATGGTCTGTAATGGTTTGATATGGTTGTGAGCCATTTAGCCTATAATAGGCGCGATTAACCATTGCACTGATTTTGAATTCTGAGTATTGAATGAATGAAATCCTATTGTAGTAGGATAGATGACTAGAGATTTTAGTAAGACCTGATGTGAGATGTTCCTGTTACATAGATGTAGCCTCCCACGGGAGATGTTCCTATGTATACAGATGTAGCCTCCTCAGACAATTGTGTGGAGATAGAATATGAGATGTTCCTGTTATATGGATGTAGCCTCCTGTTTGGAGATGTTCCTATATATACAGATGTAGCCTCATATAGATTGATGAAATCCTGGTAAGAGATGTTCCTAGTATGTAGATGTAGCCTCCTTCTTGGAGATGTTCCTACATAGCTAGATGTAGCCTCTACTGGGTAGTGATGAAATCCTAGCAAGAGATGTTCCTAGTATGTAGATGTAGCCTCCTTCTTGGAGATGTTCCTACATAGCTAGATGTAGCCTCTGCTGGGTAGAGATAGAGACCTGCAGTGAGATGTTCCTAGGATATAGATGTAGCCTCCTTCTTGGAGATGTTCCTATATGCCTAGATGTAGCCTCTGCGGGTAGAGTGATTTTGTGATGAACGGTAGTGGCCGTGTTTGGATCACCTGGGTGTTTACAGGTGAATGTGATTTGATACTGTGATTTCTCATTGACTGTGAGAGTGATGTACTGATGATTGAACTCATGTGTGATGGGTTGTATATGTTGTTTCATGTATATGTTTGAAGTGAACCAGGGGAAGGAAATACCTTCAAGGGCCCTGAGTTTACTGAGATTTATATCTCACCCCGTGTGTGGGGCTTATGTTTTACAGGTGATTCCTCAGGAGAAGCAGATAGATCCCAAGGCAAGAAGCCTATGCAGGGATAGCTTCGATTTGCACACCTTAGGCTAGATGATATGAGCGTGTGGCTCTAATATTTTGTATCTGCCTTTGGTTTTGTTTTGTATCCTGAGGAGAGATGTATTTGTATAGTTTTGCAAAAGACACGGATGTTTATGTATATTCACCATATTTTGATGTATAAAAGATTATGATAGTGACATTTGATGATGTCCTTTTTATTCTTATGCTTCCGAACTGCTTAACTCTGATGATTAGCATTAATGATAGTGATTAAGACAGGGTAATGACCCTAGTTGTAGCTGGGGCGTTATATTTAGGGTTTAAGTTCCATTCATTTTCTACATTCACGAGTACTGTTCATCTTCCTCTTGTTGACGAGTTCTTCTTTAGCGTCCATGGGGTGCGAGTTCCTCTTGCTCTCACGACGTTCACATTCCATTCCTCTTCACCATTCGTGAGTTCTTCACCGTTCCTCTTTCAGTTCACGAGTTCTCCATTGTTCCTCTTCCAGTTCGCGAGTTCTCACTGTTCCTCTGTTTCTCTTCCTGTTCCGTGATTTCTGTTCATACTAGGATTCTGCTTGTGACTATTGGACCTTGTATATAGATTACTTTTTAAGAATATTTTATTTAATTTTGATTGTTTATTGTTGCCTATTTATGAATGAGATTTCAATCAGAGAAAAAATTAAACTAAAGAATTGAAGAAGAAAAAGGAAGGGTGTTAACACTGCGTATGAAAAAGGTGAGTTCACGTCTAATAAAAAACTGGGTTCACATCTAATTAAAGAAAAAACAAAAAGAAACAAGAGTCTTAAAATATTTTCAGGTTGAGAAGAAGAAGATAACAGTATTTTAAACATAAAATTTTACTAAAAATCATATGATCAACATGTGTCTACTTTCTATTAAATTATTAAACGGTGTTTAAGATATAGGAGTTTGGGTGTAATTTGAGCTAAACAATTAAGAAATTTTTTGTAGGATGAAAAAAAAATAAAAAAATATCAAATGAAATTTAAACAAAACACAAAATATACGAGTATAATTTACTCTTTTTAATTTAATCCAGTATATGTATACCTCTCAAAAAACTCCTATATCCCTTTCCCATGCTAGACGCGTCGTATAGATTATTATGGATCTTTTTGTGTTGACAGTCAAACATCCTATTAAGGTTGATTAACTGTTTTTTTTTTTTTTTTTTTTTTTTTTTTTTTTTTTTTTTTTTTTTTTTTTTTTTTTTTTTTTTTTTTTTTTTTTTTTTTTTTTTTTTTTTTTTTTTTTTAAAGATCACGAAAATATCTTTGGTCGTGACGATAATAAGCTACACAAAGAAAAACGAGGGATTGGAAAGAAAAAAGTTATTTTCCTTTCCTTTTATGATCCCAACCAACAAAAAGAACGAAAAACGAGGGTTGCAATGTTGCAAGTATACCCCAACCAATTCTGTGGTCAATCAATTCAAAGGAAACGTATAAAAGTATTTAAATGACGTTAACAAGTTGTTTCATCGTACGTACACGGTACACATTTTTTTGTTTCCTACAAAATCATTCCCATGCCAGAGTGTTGATTTATTTGTTACAATTAATTGTCCTTCTTGCCATCTTCACCCTCTTCAACTCCTTACGTATTTTATAGTCGTGGTCCCTCACATCAATGATCAATTGGCTACTAGTGTTTTAGGATTTTGACTTGTGCTTTACAAATCACAGCTGTTACTATGATTACAATATTGCTGTTGTGGTGTGGTCCATACATTAAGTATTAATTGGTATGACTATGAATTACCCGAGTAGATGGTGTAGGGCAATTGGAAAACATAAAAATATGGATTTATTTTTTTTCTGACTTGCTTTTACTATGCATTCTTAACATATTATCCTATTTTGCTTTGTCAATTTTGTTTTCTCCATTAGGGCATATGAGACACAAGTGCTGCTTCTCTTCGGGATACAGAACCCAATTTTATTGTTGTGCCCTGTTTCCATTTTTCTAATTCTTCTAGATAGTTCCAAAGTTTTTCCCTACTATTAATTTATTCTCTCTCAGAACTTCAATGATATAGTTTTATAGGATTTGCTGTTCTTATATTTGAATAGTACTAGTCAACTATTTACATCTTCTACTTGTACATATTTGTTCTAGTCTTTTGATCGATCGGTACTAACTTATTTGTAATCCACTTAATTAGAACTAGCCTGCTCAATTATCATTGTCCTGCTGCAATTATATGCATCATGAAATTTGTAAACGAAGTTCAAGTCTTTTGCCCATTAACATATATAACTATATTCCAACTTCCGACCAAGCCTACTAGTATAGTAGTATTGCTAGGCTCATACCATCTAAAGTATTGCCTGTTTTTAGTTTTCGTGAGTTTTTATGGTTTTGTCTTTAAGAAGACACCAAGATTAATTAAGAGAAGAGGGTATTTTTAAACTATTTTTAGCTTTGATTGTTAAGTAATATAAGAATTTTTTGGTGTACTCAAATAGTCAAATAGAAGCAACAGCCTCATTTCTGGCAACATGTATAATTGTATTGTGGCAGCATGTCTAGCATGTTCAGCTATTTCCATCCTCAACTGTCTTATATTTAAATCTCTAATCATTATTAAGATTGAATCTACTCCGTAAGCGTTGACTTTCAAAAATTTATGGGTGATAAAATTTACCGATATGAGATGATCAAATTATTCCTCTGTCCATTGACTTCTTATTTGGTGACCAATTTATTGAATGTATTGTTCAACGTACAAGAAGTACCTAACTTTTTGGCTAGAAAATTGACAAGGGCATTTGAATCAACTACATTCCCAGTCAAAAAGCAAGATTTTGGTACACATTCAATACAATATATGGATATATGGTTACTGAAATATTGTGAGGCTTTGCAAGGAAATAAGTAGCATCTCTAGGAATTAGTGTTCAACGCAAGGAAACCATTTTCAGCACATGAAAGATTCTCAGCAATCATAGTTGAAGTGTAGAAATGGCGTGTATGTATTTCAAATCCTTGTTCTTGTCCTACATTCTTCACTTTGTCCACCCTCAAAAAATCCTTGTTCCTGTTTTTTCTTCTTTTTCTTATGTAAGTATAAAGAATTGGTTTTCATGTCGTCATCAATCCATAAAAGATAATACTTGATCTGAAAAATATCCATGGAGACTTCACTTGAGTCATAATAGACACCCAGAAAGAGAATTAGAGAATAGAGAGTAAGGCATTAACACGACTGTTATTGATTTTTAGACACACACTATTAGAGAGTAAGGCATTAACACGATTGTTATTGATTTTTAGACACCCACTAAATTCAACACCTGGTTATTTGTTCTCATTTTTTTATATCTCTCTTTTTGTCATATTTTATCACTAATAATTTATTTCTCTTTTTTTCGTATCTCTTTTTAACGTTACATTTAACAAACATTACGTGAATGGTTTTACTTTCTAACTATGAATTGTCTTAGTTGTAAGTGTTGAATGGTCATATAAATGCATACAACCAACTTTAATTAGCTGGCATGTGATCAATCAGAAATTGTCAAGGAGAAGAGTTGTATGCCCAAATTTCAGACACCATGATTATGAGTAGGTACGAAGGAATAATTGCACTTATCAATGGGTTATTATCAAACCTCTTTCCATATTAGAACAACGTGGTCCTTAAAGAAGAAACTTCAGGGATTCAAATTTCCTTTTATGATGTTAGGTCACCTAGGAGACTAGGACATAGAATGTAGCCTTAATATTGGCATTAAATTGCTCCGAACAGATGGCATGGGGAAAATTTGAATGTAAGGTTCAACAACAATGTTAGAAATAAATATACGTCGCTAGAGTATAAAATCTAAATAATGGCTAGCTAGGGACCATTCACACAATAACCAAATCTATGAATATGCCTATATATGAAATTAGATGGCACTAACTGGCAAGCTATAGGCGTTCCAGCAATACATTAGCATTGCATATTACATTGTACCAAAAAGAAACTCACTGCATTACCAAAATTTCTAGTCGAGTGTTTCGTTCACACTATTGTGATTGTGATTTGTGTATGATCATCAGATTTTTTATTAGTAAGCGATGTGTATGGTTGTAGTTTAACAGGTCTTTTTGATTTTGGAAAAAAAAGGAATTGTAGTTTAACAAGTCTTAGACAGTTTTCTTTATGGTTGTATATATGGTTCTGTTTGGAAGGTACCACTGGTACACTTTTGGTATAATAATAAATTTTTCCTTCGACTGATAAAAAAACATGCGCAAATTTTACTGTAAATTCTCGCTGAAATTAGTAGTCTTTTTTGACTTGGCAATGAGATGTGTTTTTCCTCAGTCTAAAATTTTTATGATAAAAAAAAGAAGATTTCATTGCATTTGTTAAAAGTACATAAGGCATTAGGAATTGAGAAAGATTTCCTTTGCCTGGTCCGTATCTTCAGTAGATTTTACCACAGACAAATTTGATGATACATTTTCATCTTATACTCACAAATCAATGGCAGCATGCAGACAGAAAAAAACTTGGGAAAGCTAGATAGCTTATTTCTATGCTTAATTATTTTCTTTGAGCAAACTATATTGCTTAATTATGTTAGATAACTTTTATTATTCATATCTCAATGATGTCCAAACTACATTTTCCATCGATCGTCTCTTTTACTTTTCTAAGGTATTTGATATCTGAAACAGAAACAGTTTGCAAAGAGGGTCCTAATTTATTCATTAGTTACAGTGAATGAAGATAAGATGGTGTTGTCATCTTGCAAAATCGTTTTCTTTTTTCTTTGCGAATATCACTTGAAACACCAACTGATTGAAACGAAAGGCATTTGGGTAAAGACTAATCAAAGTAGTTCACCTAATGAACAGTTTCTTTTTTTTCTAATCGTGCTTATAATTGTCAAACTGTCCATTTCAAAAATGGTGACAATATTCTATTAGTTATATATATATATGTGTGTGTGTGTATATGTATGTGAAAAGATATATGATGAATGATTACATGCAAAATGTTGTTTGCGAAATCATTTTCTCGTTGAAGTATGCTAATAACTTGTAATATCTGCCCGACTTCCCCTACCACTTACAAAAAATAGAAATAGAAATTCCTTCAACAAATCAGAAAAAATGAAGATATATGTAATCATTTCTATACCTAATAGAGTTTTGGGAACAAGAATGTATGGTATATCCATTTTTTTAACCACCGTGATTAATTTTTTTTTCTTTCTCCACAATGAAACATTCTAACAAAGCTTCATTCGGTCCTTTTAATAATTTAATCATATCTTTTTTATGTACTATAACATTAACAAAATTTAACTTAATAATAACTTTCACAGATTACCCAAATATATATATATATATATATATATATATATATATATATATATATATATATATATATATATATATATATATATATCATCTAAACCACTGTCTCGTCTGAGAGTAAAACATACAAATTATTATATGTAGAGCATAATTATTGTCTTACCCATTATATTCTTCTAACTAGAAGATGTGTTTAACATTATCTATTTCATCGACATGGTTGACGAACCATACTATTATAAATTTGTTGCATTATAGAAGGCTTTAAATAGATTACACACTGTTATTCTCTATCTGTATGAGATGCTAAGGAATCTCTTAATTTATTCTTGTGTGTCTAAAAAAATAAAATATGCTTGCATCCCAATCTCTTAAGTATATTAAGATCAACTGTGTATAAAAGAGACAATCAAACAACAATTATTATAAATACACTAAGTATATATCATTTTTGGTCCTTATTTTTTTTTAGTTTGATCTTTCCTCTTTCAAAAAATTCATTTTACTCTTTATGTTTTTAAATTTGTTCATTTAGTCCTTTTTGTCAATGTAGATTTAAGGTTGTGCTAATAATTTTTAAGGTATTGGCTATTAAAAATAATCATAAGACGTATTTTTTTCCTTCTGAAATATCTCAATATATAATGTAATTAACACATAATGGCTGTAACATCCCGTAGGCCTCCGACGTGTTATCATTAATAATATCAATTTAGCGCTTAAATTATCATTTTAAAACGTAGCGGAAGCACATAATCGTTTTCTTGATTCATTATGTATGGAATAAACATAACTCATTGAATACACACACAAAGTTTATAATTCACAGCCCTGCTGATCCAGTTTATCATATCAAATACATAAGTAGGCAGATAATCGAATAATCAACAAATATATTCAGGAGGAACATATCTCATATCATAATCAGTTCTGTGCATATATCTATATACATCAGAGTCCACACCACACTGTGGTGATACAAAAGAATGTCAGCCCTCACCGAGGGTATACAGAACTGTACAATCACAGGTGTACCTACACATCATCCCTTATCAAGGGTACAAACATAACCAGAACAAAATGAGCCTTCAAGCTCCCTCTACTGCTATCAGTCAATAGGAACGTCTCTATTCGGGCCTCCTGCCCTGAGACGGCTCTCTTCGTCCGGAAGAGTCACCTGAAATCATAAATCCCCACACGGGGTGAGATACACATCTCAGTAAGCTCAGGGTCCTTGGGAAGTCATCCCCACCCTGGCCCACAATTCACAATTCAAACATCAAATAAGCACACACATTAAACTGGCCCACTGGCCTGGCCCTTTGGCCCTCAACACAACATGGAGCAGCTATCTGCTCTATACTAGTGGCAGAGAACCCTCAATGCCTGGCGGAGAACCCTCAACGCCTAAATACAGGGCAGAGAACCCTCAATGCCTGTATTTATCTATTGGCCAACAGATCTATCACAATCACAACATAAATTCATCCAACACAGATGCACACATATCATTATCAGAAACATAGTAGCCAATGTATGCATCAT
>PYAF01005412.1:422715-436718 GCA_007407185.1 Glycine tomentella | reverse complement strand
TATGGTTTTATGTATCTGCCTATGTAGTTGTTTATGTTTTATCTGGATCAGCAGGGGCTTGTTTTATGTCTTTGTGTTGTGGTTTTTTTTATATTTCATGCATAATGTATTCAAGATAAACGATTCTTTTGCTTCCGCACCGCGCTTAGTTAACACTGATAGCGTGTTATGTATATCATTGATGATAACATGCCGGAGACGTCCGGGGTGTTACACAGAAGGATTTTCGTCTAACAATAGTGAGCAATTGGTGTATAAGCTTAAGAAATCTATATATGGGTTGAAACAGGCCTCCCGTCAATGGTATTTGAAGTTTCATGATGTTATTTCCTCATTTGGTTTTGTGGAAAATATTATGGATCAATGTATATACCAGAAGGTTAGTGGGAGCAAAATCTGTTTTCTTATTCTCTATGTGAATGACATTTTGTGATCTTTATAATTTAATTGATTAAAGTCTAGCCACAGCAACTTTAATCATTTAAATTATATATTAAGACTCTTTAGATCACATAGGAAAGTGATGAGATACTTTCAAGGGACTAAACATTATATGCTTATGTATAGACGGACTGACAATTTGGAAGTAATTGACTACTTTGATTCAGACTACGTTGGTTGCATTGATTCGAGAAAATCGACTTTGGGATATATTTTATGCTAGGTAGTGGAGCTGTGTCTTGGAGAAGTGTCAGGCAGACCTTAATTGACTGCTACTTCCACTATAAAGGTTCAGTTCGTTTATTGTTTTGATACTACCTTACATGGTGTATGGATAAGGAGTTTCATTTCTGGGCTTAGAGTTAAGGATTCCATTTCTAAGTTATTGAAGATATACTATGATAATTCAGATGTTGTTTATATGGCTAAGAATAACAAAAGTTGTAGTCGAAGCAAGGACATCGACATTAAGTATCTAGCCATACGAGAACGTGCTAAAGATAATACAGTGATTATTGAGCACATTAACACTGAATTAATGATTGTCGATCCTTTAGGGCATGCCACCATTCAAATTTAAGGATCATGTGGAAAAGATGAGACTTGGTTCCCATATGTGATTTTCATTGTAAGAATGATATTAAGAAACTCTATTGTGATGTTTTTCATTAAGTTTATGCGCATCTACAGTTATTTATTCTGAAAAACATCAATTAAGTTTGGACCTAGAATAAACATTGGGTTTATTCATTAAGTTATATGGGCTAAGAGCTATAATGTATTGTAATACATGGAAGGTAATACTCATTATTAAGAGGACTTATCGCCATGATTCATGCATTTTATTTCTTGTTATGTAAATTAACGGACATGTTGACCAAGTGGGAGAATGTTGGTTTTTATTTTAAAATTACAAAAATATCTGTAACCAACTTGATAATGGTCAACAATAATTCAGGAAACTAACCACTACCCACATCCCCTATTTTTTTGCAACGTTAACGTCTCTTCTTTACCACACCGTAACTGACCCTTTGATGGCAAAGGGTCTATAAATAAGTGTATCTGCAGCCTTCTTGGGTCCCTGAACTCATTCTATATACATCAGCATATACACCATCTAGTGCTTTAGAATTAGAGTTTAGAAGACTCAAGAGAGATCTTCAGTGCAATCCAAAGACTCAAAATTGTGAGCAATGGCGGAAGGTATTTATGATCTTAATTTTTTCGCACTTAATCTAATTGTTTATGTTGTTTATATATAAGCATGATTAGATTATTCAGTTTTTTTTACATATATATCATCTAAACTCCGAGCAAGCAATACGTAGGTATCGTGAAAAAATTAGTCAACTTGAGTATGTTATTACGCAGTAGTTACTTTCGGTAGACACACGTAAAATTTGATTAAACGCGGAAACACAGTTAAAAGAAAAGGAGTTTAAACGAAGTAAAAAAGTTCAATATGTTTCTAGGGTGAAAATCTCATTGACGTAAAGGTTATGCTCTGGATTTAGGCCCAACATCTATCACTTCAATGTTTGATTAATTACTTGTTCAGAACTTTGGTTAATTAGTCTCTTTATGTAACATAGGTACCATTAATCATATATTTGATTCTAATTATGTAGACTTGATTAACTATAACACATGCATACCTTATATATAAACTGCATTCATATATTTGAAGGCCACTAAAACTTAAAGATAACCGTGTTATGAAATTGGCATTTTCTGTAATTTACTTCAAAGTTTATAATTTAGTACGTAATATCCTTTTTTTTTTTTTCACAAAAGCTTATATATTATTTAATTTTTCTTTCAAATACATTATGTTCCTGGTGAGTTTCGACGAGATCTGATCGAATTGTCTCGTCCTTTCCTTCTCAATGGAATCTTCTCAGTGAAATCTTCGATCTCGAGTATTGAAGTTGGGGGAAGTACCAAAATGTTTTTGTTAAATTTCGACTGAGCTGTCTAGTCTTCTTTTTAGTGGAATCTTTGATATCCAATGTTGAAGTGGGGAGAGATATATGCAAAAAGAACTCCGACTAACAAGTTAATAATGCTATAAGGTCTTTATGTGTCTACAACTGGAATGAGTAAAACATATATGAGGTGTCCTCTTTGGATCTATATATATATACACATGTCCGATGTCATGGAAGTCACGCAATGTTCAAGCCAAGTTCATTAACTGCTCCTCTATGCGTCGTGGTTAAGTTCGTGGGTGGCAGATAAGGGTTGCCGCGATCTACACACGTGGAGGTCCCATAAGCCGAGTACTTTTCAAGCTTCACGGGCCATACGACGGTACACAATATTTTTTTAAAATACAATAGTTAGTTGATTACCATATCAAGCTAACAGATGTTTTTCTCTGAAAATAAAAAAAACCTAACAATTGTTTATATTGTAGTAAAAATAAATTACAATTCCTGATAAATAACCATCTTTAGTCTCGTATCATCCATGTAGACAGCCTGAAGATCCTTACTGTTTAGTCCGAAACTAATAACGTAAAATGTGAAGAATCTTCATTTTATATTATTACTTTAAAAAAAATTATTGGAGTTTTGAATACATTAGAAAGAAAAAAACTTAAATCAAAATACGTAATAGTATGACATATATTTATACAAAATTTCTACCCCTTTCGTATATATTTTTTGTTCCTGATGATGAGTCTATGTGTACCCACCAATCCACCATAATTAACTCCACAAGGTTGTGAGGTCACACCGTTGTGGTCCTAACGTTGTAACACCTAATTCAAACGAATGTTTAATGAAGGTAATTAAAGACTAACCAATTCGTTCAAATCAACAAGGTACTGGAAAGTCACGAGAAGGAAGAGAATTGCAACTGAAAATACAGACGAGTCTGATTTTCCCATTACCTAAAATACAAGGTAGATATTGAAGAAATAAGATTATGATTAGGACGTCTCACGAGAAGCTTATGCAGAGACGTCACCATAAAACCTGGTCAAATTTTGCAAAAAATAATAATTAAATAATGAACTGTACTCACATTCCATGGAAATGGAATTTAATGACGTTACACTAAGTATGTTTCGTATTTGATCATGACTTATCATAATATCGTAAATTTTAAAAAATTGTTTTAACATAAATACATAATATTAAGTTGCTATTTAAACGAAAAAAAATAAAAAAATTAACTAATTAATAACTACATTTATTGATAAAAAAATGTTATTATTTATATGAAAAGAAATATGTATAAAATCAACAAAAAAAGACATATGAAATATAATTTTAGTAAACCTTACTCACATACTTAAGATGCAAATATAGGATAATATTCACATATTAGGCTTCATATTGATAAATTATATTTTAGTCTAAAATTAATTTAAATTTGAAGTAATTTTAAATAACTTTTGTGTTTGATAAAAAAAATTATATGAAATTTTATTATTAAATTATTTTAAAATAAATCATTTAAACATAAATTAGTTTACTTAAAAATTAGTTTTAATTAAAATTAATTCATTCCAAAATCAATATTTTGCATGCTCACTCAAACACTACATGTCTTTTGGGTTAATTTTGAAGTGCTATAATTTATATTGTATATTTTTATTCTAAAAAGAAGTTAGTAATAAAATTTTATAAAATTAAAAATTTTCATCCAATACAGAAATGACTTAGTGTGTGAATTGATAAGTGTTGGTAAAATTGATTTTGAATTAAATTAATTTTGATTAAAATTAATTTTAAAATTACACAATTATGATTTTATGATTGAATGTTTATTTTTATCAATTGTAAAACTCAAATTTCTTTATTGTGAAAACAAATAAAAATTTATTTAACTAAAACTGATATTTCATATATATATATATATATATATATATATATATATATATATATGAAACCAAACCACACACTCAATTAAAGTTAAAGTTTTATCAATTCAGTCAATTCCAGATGCAAAATTGATTTTAATTTCAACATAAAATCGAATACTATTTAAAATCGTCTTACCTGATATTTCAACATGATTGTATATCATTTAACATGAATCCAAACTTAATTAGTCCTAAATTAAAATAAAAATAAAAATGCAAGAGTCGGGTAGCGTGAGCTATTGAAAACTGAGGTTTCAAGCTTGAGAGAAAGAGAAACGGGGGCTGAAGTGGAGGGAACAAAACCAGATTCTATCAGGATAAAATGCCAAAACTCAAAATCCAAGAAGCAACCCTGCAGCTATGCTTAAAAAATTCAAGCTTCTGCGTGCAAACTTACGTTCACGTCCCTCTCATTGGAATTGAATGAAACCCCACACATAAACAAAGTCACTTTCAAAAAGACACTTTCGTTGTCCCCCCCCCCCTCTCTCCTTTTTCCCATACATGAAGAAAATGAACGGTTTATGATAGATTGGGCATGGAAGTTGACAGGTGAAATCCCAAACCCCAATTCTCACTGTACCCTTTTTTTTTTCTTTAATTCTCCAAACATTACACAAGGAGTTACTACCAAATTATTATTTTCAGTACTGAGAGTTGGAGGGTCTATTTTCTGTCCATTAATACCTGTCTCATAGGCCATACCACTTCCACATTTTGCAACATTTTCTCCTCACTTGTTGCATAACACCAAAGAACTACAAATAGTTCTCATTGCACAGGTACAACAACCTAACTAGCTAGCTAGCTAGACACACACCCCTTGTATCTTTCCCTTCTGTCTTTGATTAATTATTATCTTCATACATATCAAGGACAAGCTTAATAGCTTATAGTTTAATGACCATTTTTTATTTCAAACCTTCTTCTTTGGTTCTCCTTTTTAATTTCATCCATCCTTGAAGTGACACACCAAATTAAATATCAACTTTGGTGTTTTACTTTTTTGCTAATTATAACTTTTAACTAGCTAACTTTGGTTGGGTCGTTGCAGCCATATATGGAGTTTCCCAACGAAGCAATAATATCAGAAGGGTCTAATTCTCAGAAGAAAACGGGGAGAGGGAAAATAGAAATCAAACGGATCGAGAACACAACGAATAGGCAAGTTACCTTCTGCAAACGCCGTAACGGGTTGCTGAAGAAGGCTTATGAATTGTCAGTTTTGTGTGATGCTGAGGTTGCTCTTGTTGTCTTCTCAAGCCGTGGACGCCTCTATGAGTATGCCAACAACAGGTTCAAATTAATTCTTTTACTTCTGATTCAATTCAACACACTATTCCTCTCTCTCTCTCTCTCTCTCTCTCTCTCTCTCAATATCATTTCATACCTTAAGAACCTTTGCATAAGTATTTACAAAAAACATATAAAATCATATTTAGAAATAAGGGTTTTATGGGGTTATATAATTAAGAGACCTTTTCTTCTTATGATTATTATTTTTGTTTGTTTTGTGGTATTATATAACATCAACATTATAAGACATAGTTAGAAGATAATCTTAATTATTTCTTAAATATTATATAGTTAAAAGAGGTTAATTCCTTAATTAAATACGTATCAATACTAGGTTCACCCATGTATATATCATTCTCTCTAAACTTGTACTGAATTGTTGCTCTATCACACCCGTCTTCCCAGTGATTTGTTTAGAAGGGTGCAGATCTTGTAAGTGATAGAAATATAGACTTTAAGATGAAACAATGTAAAGTAGCATATGTAGCAGGTGAAGAGAAAGCTTTAGTTAGGGTTACAAAGATTTGCAGGTGAGAAATCTTAGCTTCCTGGTGTTAAGCTTTACCAATCCCTCTCTCTTGAATTTCTCTCTCCACTTTTCATCCATCAAATCTTAAAAGGGTCTGGTCTGCTGCACAAAGCTGTCATGCACTCAATGAACCCCTTCCATCTTGACTCCTCCTTAATACCATTTATTTGTTAATGTATAGTGACACAACACAAGCACCTCATCCAATTGGGAGTTAGGGTTTCAGACTTTTCACTATTTAGTATTTAGTCACACCTCAATCACTTCAATTCGCTTTTACATATGTACATAACGTTGGAGGAAGATCCCACTTCAATTCTAATGAGATAGAATACAGGATAATGCAGAAACTGCAAACTAAATAACCCTTCAGACTTATATTCACATAAAGTAAACTTGTATATTTATTTTATGACATTAACCATCTTATCTTATACTCTCTCTTTTTTTATATATATTTTTACTGTCTAATATTTTTATTTTTATACAAAAAAAAATTGTACTAATATAGTTTCTCTTTTTATCTCCGTACAATGAGGTTACACGAAGAAGCAATCAAATTAGATATTAGGGCTCTCGATTCAAAATGGGTAGTTTTCTTTAAAAAGTTGCAACAGAATTTTCACGGGATTAATTGTCTATAATTAATTAAGGGCCTTTTTAGTATATAATGTTTCAATATTTTTTAAAATTCTTACTAATTAAAGTTTTCATTATAAACTGTTTTTGAGCATAGAGTAAATCATGAATATAATTTAAACTAATTAGTATATCGAGGGTTAATGGATGTCCCAATTTGTTTCCCATTTTCGTAAATTTGTGCTTTACATTATGGAGGAAAGTATAATATGGTTAGGGCGTTTCTAAGCCCATATGAGTACTATTATTTGGTGATTTTATTACAATAACTTGAATTTCTTTTGGGTACGCAATACAAAAAACAAATTAATGTAAGATGAAAAGGGAAACGTGTAAGTATTTGATTTTACTTTAAATATCATACATTAAAGTTGTTCTGTACGTGGTTTAAAAAAATCGAATGTAAGATAACGTGTAAGAATTTAATTTTGTGCATAAAACTATAAACTTATGAAGTGTAGAGAAACAATTTTTATGAGAAATTAATATTTTTAGAAGTTCTCATGGATGGTTAAAAAACACACATGATTTCTTAGTTTTTGAGCAAGGGCAGAAATGTATTGTCTTCGGTCTTCCACCTCCATTGATTTTTCTTTTATAATTTTATCAAGCTCATTTCTCATCCCCATCTCCTATATTTTTTAAAAAAATTGGTTTCGATCTTCACCCCCTGCACCAAAAAAAATATTTTAAATCCTAAAATCCGTAAGAAGTATCCTCACTTCTGATTTCTTTACCCTAAGTAGCTAAAATAACATGATGATAATAGAAGATTCTATAAGAATGGCTAAAGGTAAATTAGTTCTCTTTCCCTTTTGACATTTCAATTAAAGGGAAAGTTAAACTTACACCACCCCGGCCCACCAATGCAACGTCGACCTCTTCCTGCATACTCAGTTAATAACCACTTTGTATTTGAACTTTAGAGAAGCTCAGACAGATGGGATTTAACATATTCTTTAGGATCATCAAAAGAATGAAACTTCATATGTTTAACCATACTCAATCAACTAGCTTGTTAATTTGTGTTCTTATTAGTAAAATTTGGAGAGGGCGTAACACTGTAAGGTAAACAAAGAAACCAAAGCACGAGGCCATGCACTGAGCTATTTATATGGAAGAGAAATTAATAACATATGAGTAAGACTCACTAGATAAGAATTAAGATTCATGTAAGGGCATTAGGTTTCATGCTAGCATTCATGTTTTTTTTTTTTTAGTAATATTTCCTTTTGTATCATTTCTACTATTATGAATGAAATGAAATCAAGATTCTCAGAATTTTATAATTTATAATTTATAGTCAATAACAAAGAATGTATTAGATAATTTGTTCCTATCATTTGTCTTATGTAATAGATGTAATGTAATTTCTCAATTTCATAGATTCCAATGGTCATTGAAATTAAAAATTATAAGATTTAAATATATTTTTAGTCTCTATAAAATTATCAAGTTATTTGGTCCTTATAAAAAAAATCTTTTATTTTATTCATTTAAATTTATTGATTTTATTACTTAATATATGAACAAATTTTGATTCCTGTAAAATATTTTAACTTTAATTTCTAAAATCTTTTTTAAGATATTGCATGTCGACATTGTGCCAAGACGCTACGGTTGTTTCTTGGGAGGGTCACTTGACATTCCACTGCCGTTAACGAATGTCACACAATAGTATAGACCAAAAATAAAATTTTAACTTTTTGAGGATGAAAATTAAAAATAAAAGAACAAAAATAAAAAATTAAGCTTTGTGACCTAAAAGTTCAATGTCAAAGAATGAGTTCATAATTAATTTTTAAAATTTGTAAACTACAGAATAAGTCGTCATTATGTATGTGTTTTTGGTAAAATTAGCATGTACGTTCTTATGTTTCTATTTGTTGTATTGTTTTGCAGTGTTAGAGGGACTATCGAAAGGTACAAGAAAGCATGTGCTGCTTCCACAAATGCAGAATCTGTCTCTGAAGCTAATACACAGGTAAATTTAGTAAGCTAAAAAAAAAAATAAAAGAAATGGTAGAAAATGCTTTGGTCTAGAATAAATGTTGTTTTTAAATTACGGCATATTTTTCTTAATAGAATTACAGCGTGAAGGTTAATTATTCCAAGCTATAATCTTCTCAAAGCTACTAAAATCTTTTATCATCAGGATACTCTAATAGTCCATATAATGCTTAGTTTTGAATGTGACATTTACGAGTTCCAATGTTCAAGGGCATCTTCACCAATATTTGACAGTTTGGTACTGAGGGGTGTCATGAGTCACACGCGAGACAATGTTATGGATTTTTTTTTATATAATTTTAATGTTAAAATGGATCAAACACTCAATCCAATTTAATCTGCTCTCAACTCATAAAATTAAAAATGAATTGAGCAAATTTTAAGATTGGATTGAAAATCTCAATGGATCCAGCCCAATTTTAGTGCTTTATGGGTTGAATTGAACTGGCCATAAAATTTTAAAAATACATATAAAAATATTTAAATCATGAGTTGACTTATCAAATGCATAAACATATAAAAAGTTAAATATAATTAATGTCACAATCACTATAATACTATCTTACTAAATAAACTTTAATAAATATAAAGTAACACAACAAAATAATAAAATAAATAATAGTTCAACAAGATTATATCCAGTAAAATATTATCCAACTAAATAATTTATATATATAAAAAAAAATCAACTCGATGGATCAATTCAACGTGCCTTTTGACCCGTTGAATTCGCAAGTTATGCAAATAGGATGATAATTTACCGAATTTAATTGTATAATCCAACTCAACTTATTTTGGCGAGTTAAATAGGATGATAATTTACTGAAATTTAACCTAATTTTTACTACATTTAAATAGTTAGAAATCAGCTAATCTATTAGCTCAACAAGATAACAGTTAAATTAGTTAGTTTCTCCTACAGTTATATATATATATATATATATATATATATATATATATATATATATATATATTGCTTTTTTCTCTCATGATGTATCAATAATGCACATTGTTTTGTTAATATCTCTCATGTTCATGTTCTCAGTTCTCTCTTCACTTGAACTCGATCGACTATACCATGCATGTTTCTCAACACATAATTCAAAGCATCACACTGAAAATTTAATCATTAATTTATTTTATCCCTTGTTCTGTGTTGTAGTTAAATTAATTTAATTCTCCTATCACTAAATTAATTGCTATATCATAATGCTCCTCCACAAGGTTTCTCTAACTACTTGACATTATTTATCAATACCAGTTCTATCAGCAGGAAGCGTCCAAATTAAAAAGACAAATTAGAGACATTCAGAATCTAAATAGGTCAGTTCCGTTCTCTTAATAATATTATTGAACACAGTACTTCTCCATTGAATAAAAAAACGCATGTGGTAATTTTTGTATTCCAGGCACATCCTTGGCGAAGGTCTTAGCTCTCTGGGTCTAAAGGAATTAAAGAACCTTGAGAGTAGACTGGAGAAAGGTTTAAGCAGAGTTAGATCCAGAAAGGTATCTTAAGCTTCTAAATAGGCATTATGAATTTTATATAAATATGCAAGAAGTTAGTAAAAAACTAGCAACTAATTAAGATAATTTCATTTAGTATTTTGAATAAAATGGTTTGCCTAGTATTTTGAAAATTCCAAGTTAGAATATCTCTATTCCTTTGGACTAATTACTCTCTCCAATTCTTTCAGCATGAAACTTTGTTTGCAGATATCGAGTTCATGCAAAAGCGGGTACTCATCATTTCATTCGATGCTATTAGTTTGCTTTACTTGCTTCATATATATGCAAATAGTATCTGAAGAAAATATATCAAAGTTTTACATTATTGAAACCATGCATATGTTCTATAGCACCAAGAATATGAAACTGAAACGGGATATTAAACCCAAAAAAAAAAATCCAATAATCCTGATAAATATATGGCTTGATTGCTCGGTACGAAAGGGAATTATAAAATCTTCCAAATTTATGCCTGATATTTATATTTCTTCTAACATGAACATTATACTTGCTGAAAAAATGCAGGAAATAGAGCTGCAAAACCATAATAATTTTCTGAGAGCTAAGGTGACCTCTTAACTCCCTCCAAGACTCTATATAAATAGTTAAATAGTTAAATAGTTAAATAGTTAAATCAGATGAATGATAATTAATAATATATAGTTGGTGGATGATACATGTAGATAGCTGAACACGAGAGAGCACAACAACGGCAACAGGATATGATACCGGGAACTGTGTGCGAGTCAACCATACCTAATTCACAATCATATGACCGAAATTTCTTCCCTGTTAATTTCATAGATTCCAATAATAATCAATATTCACGTCAAGACCAGACTGCTCTTCAACTTGTGTAAGTACGTACACTCATGTTTCACTATTATAAATTTATAAATACAAGTTGTTGTTGTTGAATGCCCTTTTAATAATTCATTGATCAGGATGAATTAATTGATCATGAAAACTAAAACAAGCTAGAAGGGCGCAATGACCAATGAAAAAAATAACTTAATTACTTCCATCATTGCACCAATCCTTTATATGCAACCATATGTGCATTATATCGCTCAACTTAAAGGACTCGAGGTTGTGTTTGTATTGGCGTTTAGCATGTTGAACACCAAAGTTTCCTCTCAGTAAAATTGTGTTCAATGAGCATTGGAACAACGCAGGAAATAATTAAACCAAACAAACACTATAATTTTGTCTAAGAATACTTTAAGTTAATTATATTACTGTTTCTTTCTACCTTGGGGAATCATCTTCTTTTAATAGAAAAAAGATATAAAGAGAAAAAGTTAGAGAAGTATAAATATACTAAGTAATATGACTTGGTAGAAAGAGATGTATTAACCTTTTTTATGCTGTGTTTTTTATACACAAATCCATAAGTTCATGATTTAGACAGACGATTTCCCATGGCCTTAACTAACCATTTTGATATGTTTCTCACTTCCTTTTTCAACTTTGGTTGCAGCAGATCATAAGCTGGAAAGCGATTTGAAATTATGCATGGCACAACCTTTCTATGGTTTCGTCTATTTGAATATCTAGCTAATTACCTTTCAAGTGGTGTGGGAGCTAGCCGATACATCAGCCTATATATGTTTCGTGAAGAACGAGTGCCCTTAGAAATTCCTCTGCTAGAGTTCTTCCAACGGAGAACAAGAGAAAAGCTAGAATCAGCATTTAATTTGTACCAATACATCATATGATAGTTTATGTATCTTTCAATATATATAGTTTCTATTCAGTCCTGGCATATTGTATTTTTATGTTTGGTTGACCACACTATAATATTATAAATGCTTATTTCAATATGAACTTATCGAGCAGTAAAAATTAATTGGGAGTCCGCATTATTCATCATATATTTATGTCTCCATTATATTCCCCACAATTATATAATTCTGAAATTACAAAAGCCTGAATAATTGCAATTTTTATGCCATGGTCACTCTCCGCTAATGAGGAAAAAATCCTTGTTTTGAAGAACTACTAAAGCCTAAAACTTCAAAGTTGGACAACAAATTAGAGGAGGATTAAGGGGGTGGTTCTTTCATAGATTATTTCTTTAATCCTAGAAATATAGCATAATAATATTATTTGTGAGTATTATAAAAAACATGTATTGTATATCTGATAATAATTGTTTTATTATCTCATAATAAATATAAGAATAAATATTTTCATTCTGATATTTCTGAAAATAAAAAATAATCCATGAAACAAACACTCTTAAGATTAGTGGTACTTCTGATTCTCGAGCATTTGAAGAATAACACAGCTATATATGGTGTTTGATTGTGCCGGAGAATTTACAAGTCTCACAATGAGTAAATTAAAAATAAAAAACAAAGTGAGAATAAGTTAGAAATGTTTGAGTTATTAAGTTAAGACTTTTAGGATAACATGATACCTAAACTTAAACACTAACGAGCCCAACCACATTCTATTATTAATTAGGGCCGCAATCCATAATAGATTGTTTGGATAGGTTTTCTTATAAACACTTATATAGAAATGAAAATAATAAAGTAAAATTAAATTAATGAACTTCACCCATAGGTGAAAATAAGTAAGTTCTTTTATTTAACTTCTTTAAAAAAAACTAATTTTAACTTGTATGTAAGCTTTGTCAAAGCATTATATATAAGTTAATTTTAACTTGCGTGTAATGCTTATTTCCTTTTTTCTCTTATAATTACCAGAAAATTTATCCAAATAGGTACGTGTATTAGGTATAAGCTCTTCGACTGCTTGATTTCAACATAAATTAATTAAGAATATAGCCGCTCACGTGAGAGAAAAAATTACACATTATACATACAGAAATTGCATTAAGTAGTAATCCCTATGGTCCTAACTCTTTACGCAGTTTTGCTTGCAAAAAATCCTCGGTTTCTTGCAGTAGTGACAAAACTCGGCAACATTTGAACCAGGGTCTGTTCCTTGATGTCCAGGTTGGTGTCACAGTGAAATTGTACCAATCAATTGTGATGGCTCCTCTGCCTCCTTTTTGAAAGGTAATTTTCATGATCACAGATTATGTATTTAAGATTTTTAATTTGTTATTATATACAAGGAAGAGAGATGGAAAAAGCAACAAATGTTGTAAGATAAACGATAGTATAATATAAATTAATAAATAAATAAGTGAATGTTTAAAAATTGTTTTTAAATAAATAATATTAGTTATTTAAAAGCTTGATGTTGCAGTGCTTTCAAGGAAGTCCTATTTCAAAAACATAATTATAAAGATTTACATATCAAGTTCTGTTACGGCCTTTTGACTCAAAATCTCCTTCCGCATTTAACTTTTAGTAGAATTACTTTTTATAATTGATGATAAAAGACTTATTTTTATTTAGAAATAAATTTCCATTTTTTTAGAATACTTTTTAAAATAAAAATTAATCATTTATAGGATAAAATTGTAAATATATTTCTAAAATTATGCGGTATATACATCTAAAATTAACATTTATTACCTGGAAGCTAAAAAAATTACTAATTCCAAAAAGCAATTTTATTCCTGAAGACTGTCACCATTAAAACATTATGCTTAGATACATATTACAAATATAAAATAAATTAAATATTGATCAGTGTCTTTCTATGGGCACTTTAATTTTCATTTTTATTTTATATTTCCTCTTATTAAATATGTTGGAATTTTTCTTGCTATTATTTTTATTT
>PYAF01005412.1:370136-404795 GCA_007407185.1 Glycine tomentella | reverse complement strand
CCACAGTTCCAATTTTCTATTAACGCCATCTTTGGTCTCATCAATAAGTACGACATCATCTGCAAAGAGCATACACCACGACACTTCTTCTTGAATATCTTTCGTTAGTTCATCCATCACTAAGGCAAAGAGATAAGGACTAAGAGCTGAACCTTGGTGGACACCGACCGTGATAGGGAAATACCTTGATGTTCCATTAAAAGTTATATACACAATAAAATTAAAATTTTTGGGTTTATTCAGATAAACTAAAATAAATGCTTTTATCATATAATTTTCCTTTAGATTTTTTTTTCCAGACTTGTGAAAAAGAAAAGCACAACACAACTTTTTCTTTGAGGCTTTTGCTTCTCTTATCATATATTTTGAATTTTAATATACTTTTTTTTTTTAAATCACAAAGAATTTGATCCATGTTCTTCGTTTTAATCCTTATCATTAACACAATTAAATATATAGCAAAAAGCACTATAACTTTCTAGCTACGAAGTACACAAAAGTAGCAGAGGCCTTTAATATCCCAGTTATTATCTTGCTCAATAAGTATTTGGTAAGTTGAGGACGCATTTTGGATTTTGTTTGTGTGTTTTTGTTTTAAAGATATAATGAATCTTTTTACATTACACTGGGAAGACTACCCTCCTTTTATAGTCTTTACCTGCCCGTATAAGTGTTCTGGACCATACCACAGCCTTGTACACTTCCCGTTGAGGCACTTAAAAAGACATTAATTGGAGCTCACATGGTGCTTTAATCCTTCCCTGCCACTATAGCTCATCATTCCCAATGCACATAGGGGCACCATTGCCAGCATCTTGGTCCGTCTATTGTCTCTGTTTGCATATATATTGGCAACAAAACCGTTCCCTTGAATTTCACTAGTAAACAATTCTAGACAACTTCATTCTTTACAGTGTGGACCTTGCTCATGTTTTCTAGACTCACCAAATCATTCTTATCACTTGAATGCAATCATGTTGCATGAACAATTGACATTTCTAGACTAGGACTTTTTTCTAAATTACACTTTTATGGATAATAAATTTCTTTTGACAGATTATGTACATCCTTATAGGTGAACCTTTATTAATGAGAACTTAGAAGATGATGCTGACCCCTTTAGTGCTTTACTTATAACAATCCTCAGTTTTTATTTAATGAATAATATCACAGATTCTGATTTTGCCTTCCATTTTAGCGTGACTTGAAGTGATTTTTATATATAATTGAAAGAAGTTTATCTTAATAAGAACTTTGCATTTTTTCATATATAATGAAAAGAAGTTTGTACTTTTCGAATGTAGATATTGAACTATTGAATTGAAGTAACAATATATAAACTTTATTACAAAATAAGAAACCATAAAGGCTAACATGAACTTGTAAAGTAAAACGATATCCATATTACGCATGATAAGAACCTAAATAACACGCTCTTAGAATAAGTCTTAGACATAATATTCTTAACTAAATAAACTGACACAAACCAAATTAACTATATCATGCTCGAGGCTTCATTCGCCCCTCATTGGCCATCTTGAAGAGGTTGGCTTGTGCTGCTGCTGCCTTATTTGAGGCAAGAGATGCTACAAATCTGTCTCGGACTTGCTGGGTTGTATAAGGGAACCTGTTGTTCACCAAGGAATTAAGAAAGGAAGCTGTCCCTTCTCTGTAGAGTGCTCCTAGCCCATCAGTTCTAGTGTTGGAAAGTGCTTGTGGTAAGCTGCGACTGGCATCAAACCCTGGCATACTAGAGACACCAAATGCATGGCCTAATGTTCCCCACCAACCTAGCAATCCCCAAATGATTCCTGGGTGTGTGTTCCAGTAGCTGCAATTTAGAGGACAATGTCCCATAGGTTACTTAACAGTGTGGCTGTATATCATATGATAGTTTATAGTGCAATGTAGTGAAAAGAAGTAGGAACTTACTTGCATGTACCAGTGAAGGGAGTTGGGGAAGGAAGGTAAGGGGGTGTGGAGGGGATAGTGGGGGTGCCTGGATCAATTGGGGTTGAAGGTGGGCTCACAGTGATTGGTGTTGGGGGGCTACCACCTCCATAAGTTGGTGGTGAGTTATAGTACCCACCTCCTCCTGAGGGAGGGTTTGATGGGGTTGATGGTGTTGTTGGGACTGAGGGTGTTGGAGTAGAGGGGTCATGTGGTGGTGTTCCACAGTTGCTACCTGAGGGTGGTGATGGGGTTGGATTGTAACTTCCACCACCTGGGGGAGTTGATGGAGTTGGATTGTGACTTCCACCACCACCACTTGAGGGTGGTGATGGAGTTGGATCATAGCTTCCACCACCTGGAGGAGTTGATGGGGTTGGATTGTAACTTCCACCACCACCTGAGGGTGGTGATGGAGTTGGATCGTAGCTTCCACCACCAGGGGGAGTTGATGGGGTTGGATTGTAACTTCCACCACCACCTGAGGGTGGTGATGGAGTTGGAGCACAGCTTCCACCACCAGGGGGAGTTGATGGGGTTGGATTGTAACTTCCACCACCTCCATGTGATGGAGATCCATGATGAGAGTGATGTGGTGAGCTTCCGTGTCCACCTCTCCCAGAGCCAGGATTTGGAGAGCAGTATGAACCTTCAAAAGAAGTAAAAGCAACGTATACTATTAGATTCGAAAGTTAAATGTTAAGAAAGCTTCTTTTAAGAGTTTTGGATCCTTCATACTTCAAATTTGAAAGTAAATGGCCTACTATAGCTAGTAAGGAAATAATATCTTATATTTTGCACAAATAATGAAGTAAAATGTATATTTGATTTAGAGAATTACACAGAGAATTTGATAAATCTGTTCCTGCATGTGGGTCTGGAGAATTGTGGTCCTCAATGGTTGTAGTGGTAGTGGTAGATATTACAGGGATGACAAGGTTCTGAGAAAGCACTCCAAGTAGCAATGTGAACATAGTGAAAGAAGTAGGATTGTTTCTTTTCCTCTCCATTGTCACTGACTGCTTAGAACACTCTGAGAAAGAAGAGAAAGGGGGGTTTGAGTTTGGAGAGGGAAGTGGACTGGGAAGAATATATAAAATGGTTCACAGAGTGGAGTAAATATTAGCAGGTGGAGGAGTATGCGGGTTAGTTGATGTTTTGCAGAAGCATTTACTCCCATATTTACTACTACTATTTCATGCAATAATGCCTGAATTTTCTAAAATAGCTTTAAAACACAGGACTTGAGTTCAGTTGAACACGTACCTGTTTGTACACTCTCACCTAACTCTGGTCTTGTTTCTCGTTGATCATAAGCTTGAGCTGGATTGTACTGAAATTACTCATTAGCTTTGAGTGCTGCATTTGTCATATTATGGTATTAATTACAGGCTTAAAGCAGTTTCTATTCTGAAAACTTAGTAAGTTACACATTTCTTTATCCTTCAATAATATCAAATCAAATACTTGACAGAGAAATCTCCAGCACCCGATGCATTTATTGGGGGCTGATGGAGACGTGCCCCAGGGATGGTTTCTCAATATTATGCCCCATGAAAGAGATCTAAGTATTTATTATAATGATACCCTCAAAATTTGCTGGGGTTGATCAACGTAATATATATATAAAAGCTGATAGTTAATACAAAACCCACAAGGTATGAATGAATCAAAAGGAAAAAAAAAAAAGGAGAAGAAAAGAAAACATGAATAAAAAAACTCACAAGCTTGGTGTAGCTTATCAATTTCCCTCACTTTTTTTTCTTCCACTGACTTATTCTTGGACTTTGATTCCTCTAAAATAGATCTAAAAAGTAAGAAAATAAAGATGTACTTAACGTTGATTTTTAAAGTGGGCTAAATTTAGTGAGACAATTTAATTCAAACAAATGGGGGATATTGAATCCATTTTTTACTTTTTAACTTTACATGGATCCTTACCTTAGAGTAGTTTGTTGGGTACATAGTTGACGGAAAGTATTCACGGTGGTCACTGTTCACTATTTTCTGTACAAAGTCTAGCACATAAATTTCAATAAATATTATATATATATATATATTGAAATTTTTTTTATTTTTTAAATACTAACATTTTTATTTGACTCAATAAATAATAATTAGCATTCTATTTTTTTGGTGTATAAATAGCATTATATTTATTCTAAACATTTTTTAGCATGAAAATCCAATATTTATGCAATACTCATCATGCATGAGAAAAATATATTGAACTAAGGCAGTTGAAAAATAAAAATAAAAAAAAAGGAGAAAAGGGATCCTAATGTCCAAGATTACAAGTGTTGAGTCATTCCGAACTAAATGACAATGGCAGAGGGTAGGGGAGTTTACTAAAAAATGTTGGGAGAGTACGAGTGGCTTTTTCCCCACTTTTTTGCCGGTAAGATTACAAGATGTCTGTCCTCACATTTTGATATTACTCGAGCATCGATTTTGAATTTTGTATTACGAATTTGTTTATGAATACTCTGTTTATTAATGGAGTCATATCTCATGAATAAAATTTTCATTAGTATTTATAGAAACTCCTTTCATGGATTAAAGCAGATTGTTTAGCTTTGAGTTCTGTTTTTCAAGAATTTACTCTCACTTTCACTAGAAGATTAGGAAATAGAGTTGTCCATGAATTAGCATCTTTAGCTTTTGATTTGCATGAGAAACACTGAGTAGATGAAATTCCCTTCCAAGTGGAACATTTTCTGTTAAAATCCAGTTTTCCATCCTCAAAAAGAGAAGGAATTTTTTTTTCCAAACTTAAGGAGCTTAAATTAATTTAAATTTATGGATAAGTTTAATAAATTTTACTTATTTTTTCCCCTATAAATGTTTATAGACAAAATTATCTAAACATAGACTTAAATATTTGTTGATATAATTAAATAAATGTGTGTCTAGGGTATTCGACTGGAGGAAAACAAGTTAGCTATGAGCTGTCGCCTATGGATTAAATAGAAACGACAAAACTGTTGTCTATTTGTTTGTAAGGAAGTAAAATGCTATCCATGGTTCTTGAAGTAGGAACTGGAAAGTCTCTCATCAATGGAGTTGTGAACTTTTCATGGATTGACTGTTTTGGGAAAGCTGCTACGGGAGGGACATTTCTGAGTTCATTCGTTAAAGCTTGGAATTGTATACTATTGTTCTTCATCAATAGGACAGAAATAAGGATTTGGATTTTTCTCTTTGTTCTACTACTTCATGACATGTATATTCAAAATTGATTTTATTGTTCTTCATCAATAGGACAAAAATAAGGATTTGGTATTTTCTCTTTGTTCTACTACTTCATGACATATGTATTCAAAATTGATTTTATATAAAGTTAAAAAAAAAAAAAAACTCCAAAATTGCCAAATGTACATAAACAGTGGCCACATAAAAAATTTCGGGAGGAACGTACACTAACTGGCCCTTGAGCTATGCATTGGGTGAACCACTTGAGGATAACATTTTCTCGGAATCTAATATTGATTGAGTTTTATACGATTGTGTTAGATCTGTTAGTTATGTTGTTTTTGTTAATTTAGTTACCAAATAAAGTTTCCTGTGTTGCGTTTTGAGAAGCAAATTGTGAAATACTTTGACGAACATTATTTACGTGTAAGAAACTTGAAAATATAATTCAGACAGGCTGGATAACATTGAAACGCCTTTTCATTTGCTGGAGTTTCAGTTTAGATTTTGACTTTGAAACATAAACCTTTCTATGTGAATTTTAGGAGAGAATGCTTTCCATTCGTTAGAGTGATATACTATATGTTCATATACCTGTCCTATTTTAGAACATTATTCATCTCCAATTCATTTTTATATAGGTAATAATTTTAGCATTCGTTATTCGTATAGTACTTTTATGTATAGGTAGACACTCATTTAAATTCATTATCTACATTTTTAATTAAATAAGAGTGTTATTTTATATTCTAATTATGAAACATAACAAACAAAATATTTAACTAAATTTAAATCCAACATACTAGTGGATTCAAGTCCGAAAAAATGTACTAGAAGAAAGGTGATTTCTGATTTTTGCATAAACTTCTTAGAAATAACTCATTTTACATTGGTGAAGGACCACCCTTCTAAAACAATTAATAATTCCTGAAAGATTGGTTACAGGTGTTGGACAAATCTCGGGGTGAAGTGAGGCAGGATGACTAATAAATAACAAGGTCATAGGTGTATGCTATGTCTTGAGTACGAGTTTTGACACATCAGTTTGTTGTGTCTTAATGATTTATGGTTATGAGTTCGAATTTGAAAATAGTCTCTTTGCATATGTAAGAATAAAGTTGTATACAATAACTATTATCTTAATTATTAACGGAACAATAACTATTAAATCATATTTTTAATTATAAATTTACATGACAAAAATAATTTTTAAAATAATTTTTATAATATTATTTGTTCTGGACTGTTACTAGACCCATCTTGCTCTATATATTTGATTAGAGTATACATGTTGACCCAAAAACTGTATGAGTCCAATTCATCACCACTCAACAATGTTTAATGTTCATCACCACTAAAGAACCTTTCTTAAAGTTACACAAGAGCTCATACGAACGTGAAATGCTGAAACATTAATTAGCAAAGAACACCCCCGGATTGTGGGATTAACTGTCCCTCACATTATCTTGCATGAGAATGATCATCCTAGCTCGAAGAGAGTCATATAAGTGCACACTCAAATTCTAACTTACTTCACCATCTATGGCCTAAATTGACTTGGATAGTAGAGTCTTGCAAGTAATTACTTTAGAGTTTAGAGTTAAGTGCATGTTTGCTTTGCACTAATTGTTGTGGGGCTCGTTCCGATATAATCCAACTGATAAAAACAAAATGAAAATAAAAATGAGGATCCTGATCCTCTTGCAAAAATAATTTTATCACAAATTTATTTTTTCACCCAATTTTCAAACATGCACTAGTTCATAAAAGACCATTGAAGATTTCAAATTCTACCTTGAATATTTCACCTTAGGATTAGGATTGGAAGTAAACACTCCTTCTCTATATTTTTTCTTCACATCAACTATCTTATCACATTTTTTTCTTATTTTTTTTTTATTGTATATTATGTTCAAAAAAAAGATAATGCTCTCGATCGTCTGATCTGCACAAGTATGACAATTAAGTCTTGGCTGCATTGAATGCAACCGTCTAAAGTTTCTGAGTCTATCACATGCTAACAATTATGTCTATAGGAAGCTTCCCACCTGACATAAAAGTTGTTGCTTCCTTCGAAGTCCACAGTCTCAATCCATTGGCAATATGTTTCGGTGGTTACCATATGGTTGTGATAGAATCCACGAGTTTACTACTATACCAGATTGGAAGGACCATAGAGTTGTTGTTAATAAGTTTCTTTTATATACTTGCCAAAAAAGAAGAGTTCTTAAGAGTGAAATTTGGTTTATGAATGCAGTTGCTGTGGAGCCAGCATAGGCAAGGTTCATGACTAAAACCAGGTTTACTTTTGCTTCTATTTTAACAGCAAAATTATACTCCTGTTTTGTGAAATCATATGGAATAATAGAGGTAATTCTCTCAAAAAGTTGTGGTTGATTGATGTTGGGATAGAAAAAAGTCAGGGTGAACAGGACTTTTTTCAAGGCAGAATTCGAACTTTGAACAACTTAATTAAAAAACACAAATTATTATCATGTCAACCGTCAACCGTTGTTGGTGAGTGAACAAGACTTTGTTTAAATAGAGATCTGTTTAAAAGATCCAAAGCCTAAGTCTACTATATTATTTATCATAGGCTTATATTTTTGGGCCTTTTGAAAGCCTGATTTATCTCATTAATCTGTTTAAAGGCATGTTGAATGCATAGTCAATTGGCCCCATGTGCGGCTTAAGTTTCTGTTGGATAGTCCACAATCTATCAAGCGCTAAATGTAAAAGACAGACAAATTTTGGCATATGAAATGGTGTAAACAATTTGTTAATCTTGGCCCGATGGTATAGTAATAATCTAACGAGTCAAAATTTGGTGGCAATGAGCAAATACAAATCGTGTTATTAATGTAATCATAATATTTCTCGTGAAAGAACAACTATATACAATTCATTCACAGCTTGTTTTTTGTCCCTTTGACATATGAAATGATGAACCTTCTATGCTAAACATCCTCCAGCAAGCAATAAATTCACAAAATCCAGCTTTCTAACATGCATGGGAATGATGCTGATTTAATATATCGCCATGCTCCGATAACTTTGTTTAAAATGTTCAACCACTGTGTTTAGGCGGTTACAAACAACATTATCTCCAACATGATCAGCCTACCTTTCTAATTAAGAATATAATGTAAAGTTGAGATCCAGAGACGGTGATTCTGCACCATCAGACAACCAATCAGAATTTACATTGCTGCAATAATGAGCAATCATGATGACTGAAACAGGATCCAAAGTCACATAAAACAACGAGACTTCACCAGATTTTTAGGGATTCTTGGGCAACTAAAAAGCTTCTAGCGTTGACCATGAAGAGAAAAATTATTTTTATTTTCCATCATGAATTTCTCAGGTATGTAATGATGATTACGTGTCATTCTTTTGGGACAATGAATCCTACATAGTATTCTTTTCACACAAGCTGTGGTGCTATAGTATTACATTTTTTTGTCACAAATTAGAAATTTATTAGGAAGGAATTGACTTCAAGGATGATCAACATTATAATAATCGTAAAATTCGTTTGGGTTTGACTTCATTCATTTTCTTCCACAAACCACAAGTTCCTATAAAAATGTGCTGAAGTAGCATTAGAATCTTAAAACAATTTATAGGTATGAGCTTAAATTTTTCAAAGTCCTTGATCCTTACAAGTTCACCAATGTTTGGAGATATTGTGTATTTTATTTTGTGGGGTTTGTTTTCGCTACTACTTTTGCTAGTCTCTTTCAATTTCTTGAGGCACAAGCAATGCTACAAAGATAAAAGAAAGCTGCCACCAGGGGAAATGGGGTTTCCATTGATTGGGGAGACCATGGAATTCTTCAATGCACAAAGGAGAAACCAATTGTTTGAAGAGTTTGTCCATCCTCGCATTCTGAAACATGGGAGGATCTTCAGAACAAGGATAATGGGGTCTCCAACTGTGGTTGTGAATGGAGCTGAGGCCAACAAATTCTTTTTGTCTAATGAATTCAAGTTGGTGAAAAGCTCTTGGCCTTCTTCCTCAGTTGAGCTCATGGGAAGGGACTCTATCATGGAGAAAGATGGGGAAAGGCACCGATTCCTCCGCGGTGTTATTGGCACAAGCCTTGGTTATGCTGGACTAGAGCTACTAGTTCCAAAACTGTGCAATTCTGTTCAGTTTCATTTAGCTACAAACTGGAAGGGCCAAGAAAAGATTAGTCTTTACCGTTCAACAAAAGTCCTCAGTTTTAGCATAGTGTTCGAGTGTTTGTTGGGGATCAAAGTGGAGCCAGGTATGCTAGATACCTTTGAAAGAGTGTTGGAAGGAGTGTTCTCTCCAGAAGTTATGTTTCCAGGTTCTAAATTTTGGAGAGCAAAGAAGGCCAGGGTGGAGATAGAAAAGATGTTGGTCAAAGTGGTGAGAGAGAAGAGAAGGGAAATGGAAGGAAGCTTGGGAAGAGAACAAGATGGAATGCTGCTGTCCAAATTGGTATCTGGGATGATCCAAGGGGAGATCAGTGAAAAAGAGGTCATAGACAATGTGGTGCTACTAGTTTTTGCAGCTCATGATACCACTTCTTTTGCTGTTGCTATGACATTCAAGATGTTGGCTCAGCATCCTGATTGCTTTGGAAAACTTCTTCAAGGTAATCTAATTCTAATTCTAACATCATATTTAAATTAGAGTTTGATTTCTATACACTATAATGTTTTTACACTGGTAACCAATAATTAATAAAAAAATCATAGTAGGTATAATTTTTAACATAATTATGATAAAAGTCAATAAATTTATCATAAATATCAAATTGTAATTGAATGAAACTATAAAAAAATTGCATGTCACTGCATAAACTATTTTCTCTTTAAATTATCCAAAAAAGCTTTTAGAGTTGATAATTGAAACTTGGAAAGTACTTAATTTTATGCAGAACATGTTGCTATAATGAGCAACAAAAGCCGGGGTGAGAATCTCACATTGGAGGACATAAAGAAGATGAAGTATACCTGGCAAGTTGCTAGAGAAAGTATGAGACTGTTCCCTCCAATATTTGGTTCTTTCAGGAAGGCTATCACTGATATTGAATATGAAGGATTCATTATACCTAGAGGATGGAAGGTGAATACTACATTCTTCTTTCCTTCTTATACAGAATGAATCCATGCATGCATATCTCATAATTTTTTAATTTTGAAATAAATCATATAACATGGGGTTTTGTTTTGTGGTGGCTCTTCTCAGGTGCTATGGACAGCATACGGGACACATTACAATGAAGAGTATTTTAAGGATCCTATGAGTTTCAACCCAAGTAGGTTTGAGGAGGGAGTACCCCAATATGCATTTGTTCCCTTTGGAGGAGGGCCAAGAGTGTGTGCAGGCTACCAATTAGCTAGGTTAAATATCCTCATCTTTGTGCACTATGTTGTGACCCAATATGAGTGGTTCTTACTCCATCCAGATGAGCCAGTTGCCATGGACCCTTTGCCTTTCCCTTCCCTTGGAATGCCAATCAGAATTTCTCCCAAGTATACATGATACAACCTCAAAATGAATTTGTTTTACCATATAAAAAATTGTACTCTATGAACACTGACATTACATAAGGCAATAATTAATATTATTTTGTTTCCTATCGCATGCTGTCCTTGAATTGAGGCGTTTGCACATGTTATTTAATTACTTGGGTATGGATCAAGTTTTCGACTCGATTTCGAAGAAAATCCAGAACATAATATAAAATATGCACATGAGCAGCATCTTTGGAATATACTAGCAGTTAAAAAGAATGTATGTTATGGGAAACAAATCCATTGAAGATGACAACTCCAGAAAAGATCTCGGTGTTACGTACATTTCAGCATTTCCAAAGTAAATGGCTGAAATAAAAAAAAAAAATTGCGAAAACTAGTAACTAATGAAAGACGTGATTTGTAATGCTTCTTTTAATTTATCAAATTCTTAATCTTTTAGAACCGTCTGATGTTTAATTAACAAGGATGAAGATGGAAATTAATGAAGTGGGCACGTTCATCCATGACTATATGATATACGTTATACGTTACAAGGACGATATTTATAATAGACAAACTCACATGGTCTTTCACATATAGTATGAATACATAGCAAACCAGAACATAGTGGTGTATTATAAAAGATAACACGTTTACAATTTAGAAAGGAAGTCTCTAGCTTCCTCACCTGTCACCACCATCAAGTATTAAATATCAAAGCACAACTGAGAAGAGAAAACGGATGCACTAGAGGTCAAAGTATGACAGAACAAACATATCAGGCATATCACTGAGAACCAAATGTAAAAATGCTTAAAAGATTTAACACATTTCATAAATAACTAAGTTCCTTAAACATAATAATAGAGATTTGATTCTCTAATGTATATAAAGAAGACTTTGTTAAAAGAAATAGAATCTACTTCATAATCTTTAGGCTTCAAAAGTTGTATCATGACTTCTAGCTATAAGAATATCTTACTTTTAGAATATAAAAAAATAACATCATTTTAACGAATTATTTGGTTTAAGAAAATACTTTTATATTTATAATTTACATATAAAAATATTATATCATTTTGTAAGTAAATTATTCAAATTTCTTTTCTATTTTGCATTTTTAGACTTTTTTTTTTCTCTGTTTAAAACCTACACAAATTCTCTCATATTTTATGAATATGATACATAGAATTAAAACCTTTATTGTAAAATAAAATGAACAAGAGTACCCTAATTACATATTTTGACTAATTACATAAAATCTTCTATTTCTTAAAACATTATACAAACTCCCTTTTTATTGTATACACGTTACAATTAAATACTTATAAGGTAGTAAAATTTGAAACTATTAATAGGAAAAAATATTAAATTTTTAAATGATTTTTTTTATATTAGAATAAGATAAATAATAAAAATAATAATATGAAAATAAATATTATATTTAAATATAAATATTTGTAAAATGGGAGAAAATTTATATAAATTAAAAGTATAAAGAATATATGTAAAAAGAAAAGTTAAAAGAATTATGACCGTATTTTTATTTAGTTTCCTATCTTAAGAAAAAAAAATACTTGTACTCATTTTGTTGGAGAGTTTAAGATTATGATATATAAATATTGTTAATACTTAATAACACATTTATTGATTCGTCTTAAAGTAGATTATTAACTCAAGAAATTCAAATGAGCTCTATTATATATAAAAAGTGAATTATGGATCATATTCAATGTTACAAAATTAACTTATAGCGGATTGGATATCAATCTTAGTATGTATGTAATATGCATGATTTCATATGATGAAATTCGAGTTTTGACATGATCAAATACGAGTCATGCTTATTTATTGGTATATTTTTTCTTGAGCATTACATTGAATCCAATGATTAGATGTCCATCCATTCTCAATTGGACAATTGACAGTCCCTCAAACGTCAAACAAACGAGAGAAGCGGAGTTTTGCTTGATATATCGGAAAGTCCACATCTCAAACGCCTTAATTAAAAGTACAAATGCTTACTAAGTTGTATAATTCACAATGGAACACTCCACAATCTCTGGAAATTAAGCTTGAAAGACACAGACATTTGATGATCCACAACATGTTCAAGCTTGAGATTGCGAAACTAAGAAATCCCAATAAACTGTTTTGCTACACGTACGTGACCAAAAGAATTATGGGTATTTATTGAGTATGCCCTGTAAGAATATATTATTGTAGTGGGCCCATAAATGAGAAGCCCTCGCATTCTTAGTTAAACATGAAATTTAAAGACACGTAACTTAGGTTGCCACGGTCAAATAATAATATCCAGATGTACCAATAATTGATTGATATTATTACTACTTAGTTAGCAGTACATTTAGATGTGGGTCAGGGGAGGAAGACTTAGCTACACGAGTTTTCTGAATTCTGATACAGTTTTGACTATATGCATTGCACGGCACTGAATACTGATATGTGGCAGAGTGCTCAGTTGTGAACGTGAAGAAAGTTAAGATGGTCTATCTCAGATGCCACCCACTGGGGGCACCTAGCTCATCACCACCACCACTATTTGACACCTACCACTGCACAATAACTACTTGATCGTGACATATATTTGCACAATTGCACCGTCAATTATTCCCTTTACATTCTATTTTTACTCCAAGAAGAGCCTTTGGTGTGAGTGTGTGACCATCATGCTGCACATGAAGCAACTCTTATACAGAGTTTTTAATTTCTTTAATGTAAAAACAGTAATGCAGATAACATATAAAAATAACCTACAAAAACGATTTTCCTATCTTCAAGTCATCGAGCCAAAGGGGCGCTAAATTTAGCGCACACTCACCGCCATCACCACGTACTTATTATAACTCACGTAGTTTTGTTTACGTGTACCATTCTCAATAGTCAATACTTTACCGCAATTTTGATACTAGTACGTATTATTATGTTCTTTAAACCATTTTCCTACTGTTGAATTATTATTATTTTTTTTTAAATTTAATCTCTCCTGCTGGATGTCTCCTAAACATAAAAGAAGGGTTTAATTGAGGTCCAGCCCATACTACATTTTTTAGTATTAACTTCTTTTGGGCTCTCACTTGTCTAATTTTGTCAAGACACAACCATGTAAAGCCCAAAAAGAAAAATTGCCAAGCAAAACCATCTCTCATCCAATTAGACTTTTTGTTATTAAAAAACTATTTTTATTTTGTTATTTTAAGGTATTGACCTGTAACTGTGACAACGGTTTTGCGCTTGAGGTAATTACCCGCAACCACCTTTGACAGCTATTTTGATATGAATCCACTGTGTTTTACTGTTATCACTTTGCTTTAAATACCTTAGTCGGATTCATATTTTTTCATACAAATTAACATGGCTTCTTCATATGTTTTATTCATGCTTTCTCTCTGCTTAGCCTCAACAACAAAATTTGCTTTGGGTGAAACTTTTTACACTGATTTTAACATTCTCTTTGGAGATTATCGAGCTAACATACAAGATGGAGGGTCAAGCATGTCCCTTGCAATGGACAAATCTTCTGGCTCGGGCATTGCAACCAAGAATGAGTACTTGTTTGGACGATTTGACATGCAAATCAAGCTTATACCAGACAATTCTGCAGGCACTGTCACTACATTTTATGTATGACTTGTTCCAATTTAACCACTCATTCACTTGCTTATTCTGTCCTATCCATTATGCATGCACACACACACGTAAACACATTACAACATACACATATTTAATTAATATATTGCATAATATTCAAACATGTTACTATTTCATATGCAGCTAAGCTCTCAAGGGCCAAACCATGATGAGATTGATTTAGAGTTCTTAGGCAACTTATCCGGTGATCCACAAATTCTTTCAACCAATTATTATGCCAATGGTACTGGGGGTCGTGAGATGCAGTTCTATCTTTGGTTTGATCCTACACAGGACTTCCACACCTATTCCATTGATTGGAACCCTCAACGCATAATGTAAGTAGCAACATAAATATGTATAAAATTAAGAATTTAATTTATATACACTTGTCATTATAAAGCTTTTTTGTACATAGCTTAAAAACCTTTTAGATTGTTAGTGAAATTACTATTTATTCAAATATGCAAGTAAAAAAGTAAATTTGTAAGAATCTACTTGTGGTACCATATAACATAACTAAATATGTATGTTTTTTTGTGTTTATAGAATCTTGGTGGATAACATACCCATAAGAGTGATGCACAACAGGGAGAACATTGGTGTTCCATTCCCCACAAGTCAACCCATGAAGGTTTATGCAACTTTATGGGATGGAGACTTTTGGGCAACAAGAGGGGGGAAGGTTAAGATTGATTGGTCTAAAGCTCCATTCATAGCAGGTTTCAGAAATTTCAATACGAATGCGTGCATTGCAGGACGGGGGGAATCATCTTGCATGGGTTTCAATGGCGGAAGAAACAAAGGTCTTGATGCTCAAATCAGGAAGCACCTCAAAGAGATCCATTCAAGATGGGTTGTTTACGACTATTGTCGTGATTTCATACGCTTTGCTCATGGTTTTCCATCTGAATGCCGCAAGAATAAACATACTTGACTTCCGAATAAATGTTGTTTGATCATTATGCTCATGGGCAAACCATGCATGCATGGTTATATGTATAATAATGTATAGTGAATAATTTTTTATTAATTTAGAAAAGTATAAATGTTCAATTGATTTATTATATATACGATGAGTATTTAAACTTCTTGGCTTAACCATTTTAATTTGAAGATGTCTTCGAAAGTTGTAACACTTGATACTTTGTGAAAATATTTCATTTGTCTATTAAATCCACAAATACGTTGTTTTTCTCAATTAAGTGAATCAACCGTTGACATCTACTGTTAAAAAGTTAAATACATTTTAATATTGCTTATGTTAATAACCTTAATTACGCATGTTAACGATCGTTTGAGTGCATATAAGAGGTGATACCCACTTTAAAAAAATCAATTTTGATAGAGTTAGAAGATCATATGATATATGTTCACCTCAACGGAAAGAGTTTGAAATTTTGAAAAACGAAAAAAAACAAGCATGAACTAATCAAGGTTATGAAATTAAAAATAATACATATTGAATCGCTGAAGCAATTAATTTTGTTCAGAGTTTAATTTGTGATTAAATGATATCATAATGAAGATGGGTAAGAGATGGGGTAATTGCTTCTTTCACAACCGGACCTGCTTCTTGCACCTTATTCCAAAATGTGATTTACATTCCGGTACATTACAATGCTGAAAAGGTGTTAATCCGTAATGTAAAATTTTACTTTGTTGCTATCAAGTAAAGGTTAATATTGTTACAACTTACAAATACTTATAATTAAAGAGAAAGTGACTTATTGTTTGTGAATTTGTAAATTATAAGTTGTAACCATGTACTTGTAAGTTGATACCTTGAATAGACTAATAAATAATATAAATAATGACCTATTGTTTAGTATCTTGATATTTTCTAATCGCTAAACGATCCCTAAAAATTATAATTACTTTGTTGCCCATTCCATTTGCATTTGTATATTTTTCATGTTTAATATTTTTTAAAAATTGAAATAAATTTGTAGTCAAAAATTTAAAACGCCATAAATTAAATTCTAATTAATTTATGATGTGATTTGAATATATGAATAATTATTTTTTTTATTGGTTTAGGATACAAAGGTACTAATACTCAAAATTTAAGGTAACAATAACAAAGCAATCCATAAGATAGTACACATCTTTACGCGCGCACACACACAAATATACTTTAAGTTGAGATGGAACTGTTGAGGCACTTCCTTTATTAGGCAGTGATGATTGTAGCCGTAACGTTTCATCATCACTTGAGTTCCCTCCATGAGCGTTTCAATTCAATTTAAAAGCACTTATTATTCTTTTATATAAGTAAACAGAAGAAGCAAATAAAAAAAGAAAGAGAAGTCACAC
The DNA here is from genome assembly GCA_007407185.1 of Glycine tomentella. Classification (NCBI taxonomy): domain Eukaryota; kingdom Viridiplantae; phylum Streptophyta; class Magnoliopsida; order Fabales; family Fabaceae; genus Glycine; species Glycine tomentella. Next base: position 388,190 of record PYAF01005412.1, on the reverse strand, counting down.
TGACTCATACACTACAGTATAACCATTGGCATTGACACCAACACCAATCTTCATCCACCATTCTCTGGAACAACCAGTCAGCGTCCATGCCTCCAGCTTCAAGAAGGAAAGCAAAACAAGCCAAGAAACTCAAAACTTTGACCATTCTCAACCACCATTCTCCTCCTTCTGATCAATTCCAAGGTAATCACTATTACTCTCTCCATTCTCAACCTACTTGTATTGTGTGTGTCCTCTTTTTCTTTATGTCCATCTGTTCTTTCTACATCCTTGTTGGGTATCCTATGTTTTTTATTGTTACTTTCCTTAATCTTATTAAGTTATTTTTGTTAATTTTCTTGCTTTTTCATTCAATAACAATTAACAGCAACTGGTTTAGGCTACTTTGGTATTATATCTCTTAAGGAAGGAAAAAGGTTCATTGGCAGTTTGGCACTTATTTGATTTGCCAAGGCTATTGTATATTTTGTGGTAGTTGAAGAGAATAAATAAAGGGTCATTCTTTTTACCTGCAGGGGCAGCTGTTTCAGCAAACCACGGCAAGAAAATGGAAGGATCTCTCAATGGAACATTACAAGACAGCCACAAAGTAGAAAGACAAACTTCGAGTGAAGATAAGGAGGCGGTTGTTGAAGTTGATGAAGAAGAGGCACCACAAAGTGAGGAGAATAAGGAGCTGGTTGAGTCAGGCAAAGTTGAAGATGCACAAGATGTTTCTGAATCAGTTGGTGAGACTTTTGAGCCTGATACTGTGAAAGATGCTCAAGTTGAGAATACAATGGAATCAGATACTGTAGAGTTGGAACTGAAGAAAGAGAAAGGGAAAGGTTTTCTATCTGATCTAGCTGTGGTTAATCATGAGGTGAAGGAAACAGATTTCCCCTCTTCAGAGAACAATAATGAGCTTTTTTCAGTTTCAGGAAATGAGGGACTAAGAGAAACTGAAGTGGTTGCGGTTGAAACATTTAAGTACATGATGTTTGGTGGAGAGGAGAAGAATGTTTTGTCTTCAGTTGTGACAGATAAGTTACTTAGAGAGAGTGAGGAACCAAATGAAGTCTATGGTGATTCTTCTTTGCCTCTAACTGATGTGGCTTCAGAGGAAACAAGTGTTCTAAAATCAGATGAGAGTGACCAGGTTGCTCCAACCATAATTGAGAAATCATTGGATTTGGAGCCAACTTTGGATGAGAAAGTTGAGGAACCATCAGGTTGTCAATTAGAGTCATCCTATGAAAGTGCCAAGGAATCTTTTCAACCATCACCAAGTGTTCCCGATGCTGAAAGCACTGAAAATCCGGTGGGTGATTCACACTTTTTGATAGTTTCATATAAACATTTCAGTTTATGCTAAGCAAGTGTTGGTTATTATAAGGTTTGTCTTTGTAATTTCATATGCATTTACGTATGTAGTGATCATCTTTTTTTGGTGTGACAGACCATTGTCCCTGTGGCTCAAAGGGAAAACACCTCTTGGAAGAGTTGCTGCGGACTCTTTGAGATTATGAGGGGTGGTGATAGATAATTCAAGGTGAGTAAACCTCAACCAAGGATTATTTTTTCTTTGACCAAAAATAAATGTTAAATAACTGATGAATCAGATATTTGAAAGGGCTGATGATATGAAACTTAATTCAGCTCATGAAAGTGACTTATTTTCTTTGTACAATTTATTGAATGAGCATTTAGTTGAACTATATACCTAAATGCTAAATGGTATACAGCTTTATTAATTGGGTCTGAAGTAGTATTAACTGTCACTATAATAACATATAAACCTAATGGGAATATTTCAAGGTTTGACTTGGAGACCCCAACGCACACAAATTATACATTTTCCTTATATTAAGACTTTACGTAACCCACTAAAGAGAATAGTCTAGTTGCCATCAGAATCCTTTTATTGCTTTTTGTCTTGTAAGTTTGAAACAAAAAAAAAAAAAAGGTATGATACGCTTTAGCTAGAGCTGTTGTGCTGTCTCAAACAAAATTTTACTACTCCCTTTAAAACTGTCGGTAAAATAAGACTTAAAATTGCTCCGATTCAAGTATCAGAAAATTGTTTTGATTACATTAGCTGCAAAGTATGGCGTTAATTAGTGATTTTTCAAATTAATTGGACATTGCAAGGAGAATGATAAGCTGTTATGCAAATAAAAACTGATGCTAAGCAGCCTCATTATCAATTATGTCAGTGTTGAACAGAAGTAAGAGTCCAACTGTGTATCAATTACCTACATATTAGCAATGAAAGTACCTCCTCCAAACAAGAAAAGAATTGAAAATTATATGCCTGAAATTTTATCATGCTTACTAATAGTGGCAGGTCTGGAAAAAAAATTTTATGTCCACACACTTAGTGTCGGGAGTTTGGGAGGCCCCTGAATTTTTTTTTTAAAGAAAATTTAAATCAACATTTTATATAGAAGGTTGTAAACTCGTTTAAAATATAGTTATTTTTGTAACAAGATGCATATAATAGTTTGGCCAATCATTTAACTCCTAAATTTTCCCAATCCTCCAAAACAAATATAAGAATATATTCCAGTACAACAATATTCTAAAAAATATCTTCCTAAAAAAAATATTCCTCCAATACATGCAAAAGTAACAAGTCTCTTCGCAATTTTCATTTTTTTAGAAATTAATTTATTACACACGCGTGTATATATTAAAAAGATTAAAGTAGTCATTTAAAAGAAAATGTGTAGGTCAAATAAACAAAAAGAATATTTTTATATAATAAGTCCAATAATAAATGTAGGTTAGAGTGAGAAAAAAAAGGAGATCCAAATCCAACTTGCCAGTTAAGAGAGAAAAAACAAGAAGCTTATAAAGACTTGACAAATGAAAAGCACAGAACGTCAGTCGGTCCCTTCCAATATTTCTCCAAAATTTTGTATCCACACTTGCGGACAATAACACTAACATAGATTCGTCACTGCTTTACGATGATGAATCCAATCTAGCATTCATTTTATGTCAATATGGTTAACATTGTTGGTTAACAGCTTATATTTTTTATTGAATACACTGACAATTAATTATAAATCATTATATATAATAAATTTGTTGATTTTTTATAATAATTTATAATTATCTTAAAAGTCATATTAATCTTTATACTGATTAGTTAATAATGTATATCTTTTTATTTGGCCAAGACTTCGGTTCTGAAATTTTTAGTGACCACAGACATTCAATAGTCCTTTAAGTGCCATTTGGCAGCAATGTACTATTATGGTATATTGGTTTCAACAATTATTTCAAGGGATATTGATATATGCGTTATAATCACTGATGCTCCTCAAGAGTGAAAAGCCCAAGTCATGTCAAATTTCTAAATGTTGAGATGATATTTTATGAAAAAATTGTAATAAAACTGATTCGGTCTTCTTGACCTGAAAATTGCCAATAGCCAAATTTAAGTATCTGTTCATTTGTCAAAATTAATTAGCTTTGCTTTAGGGCCATTTTCTAAGTTGTGAATCGTTATTTGATTTTTTAATATTACAGGGTAAAGCATCTTAAAAGGTTGGACCTTGAGCTAAGGTTATTGAGGCATTGCACAATCATAGGCTGTGACGGTGCCCTTTCTAAGGAGACAAAATCTGTTCTGCGTGCGTTCTTTGGGCCTCAAATTAAGGGGCACGTTCTGGTTTGCTTTCCTGCTTCATTTCAGAGTAAGAGTGGTTAACATTATTTCTTTTCAAAAACGACAAAATGTATGGTACATTTTAGTTGTGGCAAATTGTAAACTTCCATGAACTAGAATTTATTATCAAAAGTTATCTTACATTTGGTGAATTCTAAGGGGAGGTTAAAAAACAGGGGTGTGGAATTGACTTTAACCTGTTATAGTAGGTTAGTTACAGGATATTTTTTAAAAATATAATTTATAAATAAAATATTAAAAAATTAATTAAATATAATAATAATGATAATAATAATAATAATTCATTTATTTTCTCTTTCTTGAGTTTATGTTATTTTCTCTCTCCTATTTTCTCTCTTATGTGTTTACTCATTTATTTATGTTATTTTCTTTCTCCTATTTTCTCTATCATGCATTTCCTTTTGTTTTTTTCTCTCTCCTTCGTTTCTTTGTGTACATGGCTGAAGCACAGTGGTGGTCATCACTTTTCCGCTCTTTCCTTCCACTTTTCTAGCTTGAACCTATCGAAGGTGCAAATAAATCCTTAAATCGTAACCAGAAATCAAATCCACACTAAGCATTATCACAAACAGCTACTAGACAATATAACTAAATTGAAATTCCAGCTTTAACCCATCAAAGGTGCAAATAAATGCTTAAATGGGTAACCGGAAATCAAATCCATCCACTAAATAAGATTCCTAATGTCGTCCTCGACAAACATGGCTCTTCCTCTTCACAGATCGATCCGATGCTAGTGGTGGTGCTACACCGAAGAGTAGAGGCGGCATCGGATTTCGCTGGTGGTAGGTGGTAGGAGGTTGGCGAAAATAAAATAAAAAAGAAAAAGAAAAAAGACAATGAAGGAGAATAGAAACATCAAGCTTTAACAGAAAAAGAAGAACACTTTGTTTCCCTTTTTATTACAGTGCAAGCTTGGTGGTGGGAGTGCATTCTTTTAGTTTTGTTGCCATTACATCTTTTGGTTTTTATTAAATAATGTTGTTTACTTTAAACAATTAATTTTAAACCATGCGATGAGAATGTTGCAAGAATAAGCGAGTAATCAATTTTTCATCCATGTGAAAAAATTGAAACTGGCAAAGGTGGTTGTCAGTATGTGGAATGGCAGCACCTTTTATGCATTGGTGGCGTGTGATGTGAATAGGCCTTGTTGTTTACGAAATCCGAAGATTAATTAAGAAGGAGAAGAAGATGGGTCCAGCGATATCAATTTTCAAAAAATAAACTCACCCAGTTATCGATAATAAATCCTATCCGTCGATTATGTTAATAATATATCCTATGTTTTAAACCACTGCTTCATCGATGTACCTCAAAAATAATAACTTCATATTAGAATCCGTCACATTCACCACGTTATGATATATACAAAGTAAGTCAATGTGTCACTTCATTCTTCTTCCCATAGTTTTGGAGGCTTATATTATGGAGACAGAAATGCCTTTTATCATAAAGGCCAAGAGCTAAACAAATTAACTACACATACCAAAGACAAGGGTCATTGTTTTGAAATGAAACATTCAAAGGGTAAATTAAGTTGTCTCATGTTTGGTTGGTGATTGTCACGTAGATCTATTTCCATCCATTGGGATGACACCATTGCACATTCCATGAGTGATGGTTAAGAGAGGAAGGAAATGTTTGGAGCATGACTATCTAAGAAACACAAATACTGATGGCCTTAAAAGGGTTGTTATTCTCACTTTTTTTTTTTTACTAAATTGAGTAAGTTCAACCCTGCCCCCCAATTTATCTTTACCATTTTACCCTTTTTTGTCAATTAAAAAAAATTAATCAACCTTTTACAAATAACACCACTATTTGAAGAGTGGAGAAGCTGCTAGTAGCTTCACTTTCAAAAATTTTCTCCACTCGACTAGAAAGAAACATATAGAAACTTCTAGTAGCTAATTGGATTGCATCGCCATTATTTTTGCTACATGCCATTTGCTTGCTTATAAAAGGCCACCATCATGTAACATTTGGGGTATGAGTAAAATCAATTTTAGTTTATAAAATTCAAAGTCTCTTCCTCCCTTTTGTGTGTGTGTGAGTTTGTTGCGTGAGTGTGTTTTTAGGAGTTTAATTTTTTGTCCAATTGTCACCATTTTTGACCCCTCTGTAGCCTAAAAACTCGTTTAAACTTCTTCCCCATACTTCTCAACACCTTATTCTTCTCCTTCTCAAACTCTTTTTTCTCTTAGACGATTTTGTCGAACTTATCCCACTTCTCCCTTCCCTCACTCTCTAGCCCTTTCCTCTTGAGTCGTCACATCTCACTCAAGCTTTGGGATTATTATTTTTAATTGCAGATGTAATGGCAAATTTTCGTTATGTATTTCAACTAGATACACAACTGAAATATAACCTATAAAGTTTGACCGTAACTTAAGAAATGGAACATAGCACATACTATAATAGCTATAAAGTTGTAACAAACTTTACTATTAAATACTAACAATTTGGTATGAGTGGTACTAAAATCCGTCTCCTTAAGTAAGGTTTTGGATTCGAGTCTTCTGGATGGAAAAAACATTGTTAGAAGGAGAAAACATCACTAAAAGTGATCAGTCAAATTTTTCACTGAAAATTAGTCATCGGTAAAATCGTACAAATAATATAATTACCAAAAGAAAACTTTTCCCATTAAATTTGGTCAAATATTCAATTAGTTAGATGTTGAAAAAATAATTTTTATAGCTAGAAACTTTTAACTAATTGTTATGCTATTATATTGAAATTAAATTATTATTAAAACTAGTTGTTAAATTAAGTTATAAATGGAAGATAAAAATAACATAAAAGGGTATGTTTATGATATTTTTTTTTTAATTATAGGTTTAGATAATATTATAGTATATTTTGAAATTTTATCATTTTTTGTTCAAAGATCAAATATTTCATTAAAAATAAAAATAAATAGTGCAATAATTAAAATAATAATATGTTATTAAAAAATGGAATTTTACCAAAATAGTCTAATATTAAAAGATACAGAAAATAAAGAAATTTATTAAAGTATTGATGATGATAATAATAATGATGATTTGTAAGCTTAAACACTATAAGTTTTTGGTGTGCGAAATGCATCAACGCAGTGTCAGCCATCTAAACGAAGTGCAACTGAAAGGTTCTCTTTAGGGATGGCAAAACGGGCTTGGCCCGACGGGCTGGCCCATTTAACCCACGTAAAAATATGGGTTGGGTTGAGACTTTGAGCCCACATTCATTAAACGGGTCGGCCCAACCCGGCCCACAAAAATGTGGGCCAAATGTGGGCCAGGGGTGGGCCAGCAACCCACCAATAAAAAATAATAAAATATTTAATAGGTAATTAAATGATTAACTTACAGGTAGAGTGACTAAAAATAAGTGAATGATTTTAAATCCTTAATCCCAATACATTTTTATTTGGAACCTAATAATGAACTATACTACATGTACAATTATGTTTTGATTGTCTGCATCATTGTGAAACAAATTTCTAAGAATTTGTTAAGACTTAGGAGTTAATTGAAAATCATTGTTAAACATGTATTTCGTGCTTGCTTTTACTTTTATTAGGCATGTGTTATATATTAAAAATCATTGTTATAGGATTAAGTTAGTACATTATTAATTTTTAGTATAAATAATTACATTTGAATTTTTTAATAATTATTTTACCTTTTTAAAAAAAATATATATTTTTTTATTTTTTAAGTGGGTTGGCTCGCTGACCCACTAACCCACTTTAAAGTAGGACGGACTAATATTTTTAGTCCACTTTGCAAAAGTGGACCAGCCCGACCCGGTCCACTTTTTTAGTGGGTTGGGTCAATCCGATCCGTTTTTGAGTGGACTGATCCACTTTGTCATCCCTAACTCTCTTCTTGATAAGATCTATCCTTGCCTGGTGGTGTTGGGCCCAAAAATTAAAGGCTGACACTGCGTAGCTAAAACGCTTTTTGCTTACCACAGTCTTACGAATCCAAAGCTTAAAATTAAGGATAATTTAAATGAAAGCTGAGACACTCTGATTTTATAAACGTTACACTAGTAATGAGTAATGACCCTACAGAACAAATGCCATACTATATGTGTGCTCGGCAAAAGCTTTTTCTACCTGAATATCATGCAACTTACCGTGGCTAATTTTTCTTTTTTATTATTTTGGGAAATTGACTTTTAAATTCGCCTTAAAAAAATCAATTTCATTATATTTAAGCAAATTATTATGTAGTACCAAAAAACAATTAAGCTAAATATTACTTGATTGAGTCTTCACCTTTAATTTCAAAGAAGGTAAAACGTAAGCTCTTCAAAGTAGGAACCGTTTTTCTAACCAATAAATCATTTTGTTGATTTTGGTGTTCAAATTTCTATAGCAGGGAATCATAAAGGGTTGCAGCTCGCGCCGGGTTCTTCCAACATTTGCATAATCGTTGATTGTCACGCTAGAAATAGTTTTATGAGATTTTTATACATCAGAATCAAATTAAGAGATAGATAAATACAAAATTGGAGCATCAGATTAAGGGGATTTATATACAGACTTTCTTCGCGCATAAACAGCATGAAAGCATTAAGTGGCATTCGATCTTAATAAAAAATGAAGTTGGAAAACCACAATAGCACCAAGCAAGACAAAAAGTCAATAACAATAACAAAAACAAAATGTGACATCATCTAGTCCTGAAACATCATACAATTCACCAGGTGGTTCTACATTCAAAGACATGCAGACAAAATCAACAGAAAAAGACTAATAATTGCATAGAAGTCAACTTCAGAAACTGAGCAATCTGACAAAGGTGATACCAACTACCAAGTGCTACCTTAAACTAAAGGTTCAGCGTTGCCATTGTTATCCTCCAAGCTAATAAGGGTCAAACTAAACACAAAGAAACATGTAATCTCAATTATGCAACCTATTTATTAAATCCAACACACACAATGCCTTGATCCTCATAACAAGCAACTAAAATCCAAACAAGTAGTATGCCAACTTCGACATGAGCAAAAAATTCACAGGCTTCAAAAACAAAAGCCAGAGAAGCAGCATTATTTTGTGACAAACAAAACTGCAGCAGCAAATCTATGACTACTAAAGACTGATATGTCTAACCTCTACAACTTCCTCCTCCAGTTCAAATTCCCCTCATTCCTTGATCACTCTCCGATCACAGAAAATCACCTCCGTTTCCCATAGCACACGTAGATTACAGCAGCAGCTGCAACAATAGCTCCTGTAGACCCTGCTGCCACCACTGGCCACTGCAACTTCAATCCCTTCTTCCCTTCACCGTGTACACCGTTCAAACCTCTGTCGATTGTCTCAACCGTCTCCACCGCCTTTTCATTCAGCGATATGATCACCCTCTCGGCTTCCTTTGCTTCCTCACGCAATTGAAGAATACTCGACTCCAAACCAGTCACTTTCTCCTCAGATTCTCTAAGTGACTCCTCCAACCTCAATTTCTGTTTAACCAACTCATCCAATTCGGTTTTTTTCTCAGCAGCAACCTTCTCCAATTCCTCAACCTTCTGTCTGTAACCCTTAATTTCCCTCTCCTTTTCATCAATCTTATCCCTAGTCTCCTCCTCAAACCTAATTCTCTTGTTTCTTTCCTCAATTTCCTTAGTCTCCAGAACTCCAATTTTCCTCTCCAAATCCCTAACCCTAACCTCACTCTCAGCCTTCACCTTCTTCAACCCTGCCAATTCCCTTTCCAGAGACTCAACCCTGGACTCTGTCTCTCCCAAAACCTTCCTCAATTCAGCGGCATCCCCCCTCGCCTCCTTTGCCGCAGTCATCTCCGATACCATATCGTGGTGAAGCCTCGCCACCTCCGTCTCCAGGTCCGCCGCCCTCGCGGCGATAACCTCCGTCGCTTTGGCAGCATCATGAGACTGCGCTACTTCTCTCTGCAGCTCTTCGATCTTCTCGCTCTTATCTGCACCGTCGCTCCTCAATCCGTCGAGCTCCGCCGTCAGTTTCTTGATCTCCTCCTTCCTCGCCGCGTTTTCGCTCACCAATTCGTCGCGCTCGCGTTGCAACGCCTCGATCTTAGTCGCCGATTCTTCGCCGTACTGATCATCGACGCCGCCGTTGGCAACACCTTCATCCGCCATAATAGATTCTGCCAGACAACCAAAAAATGCAAACACCGAAAACGGTTAATTAAGCCAGAAATCGAAATCTAAATCTAAATCGAAACTGCACCGCGGAAAATGAAAATGAATTTAATTATACAATGAAGTAAACAATTAAAAAAAATGAATATATAATTGTTGGTGTACATTCTTATGAAGCAAAAGCAAAGAGCAAGACTGAGGTAAGGGCAGTACAGAGGGAGAGAAGGCGTGAAGAGTGTGCGGTGGTGTCAGCGAGAAAACGGAAGATAAATTTTCCAGGAAAAATGGGGAGGATTTTCTGGGAAAGTGAGAAAGGAAGGAAAAGCTTTGTTTTTATGGAATGGGTGTGACTAGGGTTTTGAGTGGTGTGTATGCGTAATATCTTTAACTTTACCATTTTCGTTTTCACCTTTTTCCTTCACAAAAGGCAGTGGCAGTCAGTGCTCTGATAGTGAGATCAGAATCAACCAACGGTTCAGATTTGAAGTTATGTTCTCCGTGATGGGTGCGCCAGCATGTCAAATTCCATCGGGTAATTCCACTTTCATTTTCTCTCTTCGGATTTGAAAACACTTCCAAATGTCATATATCAATCAAGAAATAAAACCAAAAACAACCTAATAATGGGTGTACATGGGTGTACATTGAGATAGTAGAAAATGACCTCAATTTGATTTCTACGTAATATAATATCTTAAAAGAATACATGGTTAAGCTCACTAAAACAGTCAAACAAAAAAATAAATAAACAAACATACATACATACTCACAAGGTAAAAGCTCATTTAAAAGAAAATAATATAATTATATCGAGAGAGAATATTATTAACAAATTAGATTATTATATACTTCATATATTGATAGCATACATGGCATCTCACATTTTTAAATATCGTGATATAAACATATATACAAAACAAAATGACAATCGTCAATCATGCAATATATGTAAACTTAACTCTATATTTATTATAATATTTTTTAGATTTTAACTTGTATTTTGTTTTAGTTTAAAAAGTGATGACAAAAAAATTGAACTTAAAAGGCATTTACGCCATATAAGAAAAATAATTCTAATATAAAATACTAGTAAATATAAATTGGACTTGGTTCTCTACCTCTGCGACTATTTCATCCCAGCCCAAGAGAGGTCTCAACTCCAAATTATCCAACATATTGAGTCCAAGCAAATGGTTTTATATTTATTGCGTCGTATCAAGTAAGATTAAGAAAAAAATTGGGGGCTTCAGACCTCGTTAGCAAACAAAAATTATTTGTCTTATTTTTTAATCTCATTCTCCATCATTTTTTGTTAAAATGATAATCACTTAATTACTTAAAAAATTAATGTTTCTCTTTTAATTATTATTTTTACCTGATAAATTGGATTAAAGAAAAAAAGGTTTTAAAAAAGAAATGTGTTGATTCCCGTATGTAAATACTGTTTGTATTTGAAGCGTAAATAATTAATGCTTAAGTTTATTATATTATAGATTAAAACTTAATTTTCAAAAATAAAATTATATACCAGTATATTAATCATAGAGTAATAGATTGATAATATAAAATAATTTTATATTATTATTTAATTAAAAATCACCGTTGATATAAGTTTGATATCACAAGTTTATTATGTTGAAGTGACACTAAAACTCATATAAGAAGAGATGGGGGGAAATCTCTCCCCTGCCTGCCAATTCCTTTGAATTGTAACATGAACAAAGCTTTAGAATTTTTGTTTCATCAGTGGAGGTGGCATTACAATACTGGTGGTGGTTATTATATATTTACTCTTTGCAGATAAATTTGGTGGTTATGCAGATGTGTAACAGTAAGTCACATAGAAGTTAGATAACTCATGCATGTTGTCAATGTTGAATACATGCTTTATGTGTTCTGATGGATACATATTGTTGTTGTGCACAATGTCACACGCCCAAGTTAATTTCTGCCTACAATGATAAGCTTTTTCATGATTCGGTCTCCAAAATTTTGTGATGGCTGTGGCTGTCACTGTGATTGTGACTGTGACTGTTCCAGGAAGTTGGCAATTGGAGAATGCATATGAGTTTCCGCAAAAGCATGCTGGAATTTGATTGCCATAGTGTGGTGTTCTGTTGGATGACCAAAACAGTGACTGTAGTGGGAGTGCCTGTGCTGTAGTGTGGTAGCTACATTGCTCAGAGCAGCCTTAGTTTTATCTCATAGTATTTATTATTATGCCCTCCACTTTTTACTTGCATTTTTTTTTTCATTATTTAAACATAAAAATTTGACATTATATATGATACTATGTACAATATATTCTAAAATTAAAGGAACAACTTTTTTTGTTGTATCAATTTACTGATTGAAAACATTTTTCTTTTTTCAGAAGCAGAGATTGTTAATTTTGAAAGAAAGAGAGCTTCTTTTTCCACTACATTTTTTTCCTCTCAAAATGCAAGCAAAACTACATATTAAAGTTGGTGACCCTTGTTGTTATTTGTAAGCTATGTTCCATATTTGAAATAGTACATGCACAAGGTAAGAATCAAGAAGGTTAAGAGTGATGCATCTCCAACAAATTAATGGCTGTACAATGATTCGGCTAACACTATCATCGCCAATGTGTGCCTTTTTACCTTAAATTATGGAAGATTATGTTATCCTCGGATGAGAAAGAAGCCATGTGAAATTTACAACCCTTCAAGTGGGAGTCTTGTTTTCTTCTTCCTGTATACCGCTTCTAAGTCTAAGTTATTGTGGTAGTAATGGCTAACCGCCAAAAAAGTCAAACAACCCTATTCCAAAATCCCCACAAAGCAAAGTTTTCACAACAAAAAATAAAAGAGAAAGTGACCAATGACAACATGTGTATGTGCCATGTTACTTTAGGAAAACGTCTGATCTCATCCAGATTTCAAGACCCAATAGGGGTGGCCCACTGGACCAAGATGAGCCAAAAAAACCCGTCACAGCCCACGTACATCGAATTAGCCATACCATAATATGTCATACACTTGCATCCACTCTAACTTTACTCCACTCCAGATCATGAAACAGGTTAATAAGATTTCTACAACGGTTGCCCAAAATCAATAACTCCTTCTGTAACACTAATCTGCGGCGTAAGAATATATCAACTTTCAGGATATATCGATAAAGTCATGAAAAAGGAAAACAGTGAGAACGAAAGAAAGAACGAACTGATGAGAACTTCAAAATAAAATTAAAAAAATAAAAAAATAAAAATCTAAGAACATCGATCATGGGATAAACATTTTCCTTGATCCCAACTTCCAAAAGTACAACAAAGGAAAACTTAAAAATTAAAAGAAGAAAAAAAAAAATTCTAACTAATGGGGTCTGTGGGAAAAACCAAAAGAACCTAACCTAGGCTGCTTGCTTCCATAATCCATCAGCATCATCACCATGGATTATTCATTTTCATTCATTCATCAACCTCCAAACTTTATTTTCTCCTTCTCCAACTTGTCAAAGAAGCCAGTGAGAGCCCTCAAGGCTTTGACTTGGTACTGCAAAGCAAGAATATATCCAGCAGTTTCATCAAAGAGCTTGTCCACACCTAAAGACTCACCACCAGGCACAATCCTCTGCAATGCATGAATCTTCCTCTCTATCTCTTCTCTGTCATCACCCTCATCAACATCTTCATTTTCTCCTTCTTTTTCTCCATCATCCTCTTCATCTTCATCTTCATCTTTTTTCACGGCCTCTTTCACTGCAACTTCCTTCCTCCACCGCCTCCTGCAGCGGCGGAAAACATGCAAAGAGTTGTGAGAAGGGGTGGTGGGAGAGTTGTTGTTGTTGTTGTTGTTCTGGTCTGATGCAGGTTTTCTGAGGAATGTGGGTATGATAGTGTTATCTTGTTGTTCCATGGATGATGATGATGATGATGATGACATGTAGTAGTAATAGTAATGTGAAGTGTGTGGGAGAGAAGGGAGATTAATGTGTGAGGGAGTTATATGAATGAGGTGTGGTTGTCTTGTGGTGCGAGGGTGGGAGGGAAGGAGAGGAAGATGTTAAATTATTGTTGAGCTCTAGAAATGTCAATGCCAACGAAGCTGGTCCCACTGGTTTTGGCCTCACAACACAGAAGAAGAAGCCCCCGAGTTTTGGATTGGAGCAATGAGTTGGCCTTCACGCTCCACACATACCAACATCACTCCCTCATCAATTTTTTTACCCTCCCCCTTCTAAATTCTCATTTTCTTAATGCTATCCTACTACCACTAAACACAATCAAATTTTAACACTACTTCTAATAAAATATATGTTAAAAAGAGATCAATAATTTCTTAAATAAGAGATTATCTAGCTTTCAAGATAGAAAAATATCTTAATTCTCCAAAAAAAAATTATCATCATGTTAGATACTTTGTTTATATTTTAAAATTTATTTTCCACATTTTATATTATCACAAATAATTATATATGTTGATCACTTTTACAATAAACTTTCTAATAATTTTATCCTTTATAATATACAAATTTTAAATGCAGTATCAAAAGTATTGTTCGTATTGTTTTCTAATCAGAATAGAGTTTCATCCATATAATATGCATAACAAAGAATTTCATTAAATATTAGTGTGTATTATCGAAATAGAACTTCAAAGAACACGCATCTAAATTTTATCCAATAACGCATAATCCTTTTTTGTTACAAGAATTGTAGAAGTGAAACTTTAATTTTGGTTAGAAAGCAACACAAATAACACCTATAGATTTGTATCTAAATTTTGTCTTTATAATAATTATTTTAAAAATATATTAAAATATTTTTAATTAGGTTATAGTATAATTTTTTTATAATAACATTAAAGAATTATATTACTTTTTCATTGCTCAGTGTTTCCTTCCTAGGAGGTTGGAATAAAAATATGATATTACTCTAATAGTTATTAATAAAAATGTGTTAAACTAAATTATTCTTTTAAAAAATCAAATAATTGCTATACCCATAGATTTTGAGGGTGTTACAAGAACACGGGAAATTAAGTATCATCTTAGTAGCACTAATAGGATACTTATGGTCAATTATAGCATGCTAAACACATGCATCTTGCTAATTATAATCTATAAAATATCTATGGGCATTAGATTTTAAGGATTCTTAACTAGTAAGATTCAAAAGAGCAGTTTGGAGAGAGAGAGAGAGAGAGAATGGTGGACATGGTGAGGTAAAGGTGAAAGTATAAAGTTTACAAGAGTGACTGAAAATGCAACCCCGTTAAGGAGTGATTTGTGAGCTGTGGAGTGGAGATGTGAGAGCATAAAAAAATGGTCCCACAGGACACAAAACAAAGGGGAGAAAGCACATGTGCTCACATGAATTCCTTGAACCTAACACCCACCCATGTGCCTCTCCACTCTCTTCTCTTTCATTCATATGCCATATGATCTTCATCACCACCCTTCGCATGACTGCCACGTGTTTACTTTCCAGTGACCCCACCTTGAGCCCCACAAAACCCCCCCTTCTGACCCTTTTAGGCCAAATTAATCATGTAAAATGCTAGAATCATATCAATCCCAACCCCTATTAAATTAACAACTTGGGATTTTAAGGAAATCAAATACTTCTTGCTTAGCTAATTTAGGACAAGTTGGTTTTGTGGATAAAGAAGTTAAGTTCGCATTTAAGTGGCATTTTCGTATAAAATATGTCACTCCCTTAATTAAAGAGAAAACAGAAGAAACATGACTACAGTATGTTTATTAAATGATTGATTATGTCGTATCAATAATAATAAATGCCTGTAAAAAAATTCAATAATCTGAAATGAAAGGTATCAACTGCCTTGAATGATGGTTTCTTTTTTCATTAAAAAATGTTGCACAGATAATAAATTTGACAGAACACACAAAAATAAAAATCGAGTCACTATGTACAGCAAAAATAAAAATCATTGATCGTGAGTAAAAGATATGAAAAAAGAAACATTAAAAAAAGGACGAAAAAAGTGAACGGTGATGAAAGCTTGAGATATTTCCAAGAAAGTAAATTATATCTATTTTCAACAAAAAAAAAAAAAAACAGAGAGAGATGGAGAAAAGAATCCATTTTTTTTTTTACAGATTTTTAATATTTGTAATTAAGTCATATAATTAAGAAATAAGAATCAATTATAGACAATATTACCATAACATAAATGCTGTAGATAAAAATCATAGCTAGGTAAATGGACTGGGTCATAAATGTTTATGGTAATTTGTTATATGATAATGGTTATACAGAAGACTGCGTTAGAGTCCGATATATGCTTATATACCAGGATAGTAAAAAAAGAATATTCTTAATTATTTATTAAGAAATTTTAAAAAATATATTATAAAAATCAAAATAAAACACAAAAATTTATATATAAACAACATAATTTTTATCTCCTAATAAGCGTGAGATACAGATTATTATTATTTGACTAAAGAAAGAAAAAAAAAAGCTTAATAAATGATAGTACTACAGTAAATATTTAACATTTGTAATTTTGATGAGATGAAAGTAGTGTAAGAGAGTGAAAAGATGATTGATATGTTTGTTAATTTGGTAGTGATTGGTTTTGCAGCTTTAGTGAGGTGAGGTGAGGGTGTCCGTAATTAGTGGTGAGTGGTGTGGTGTGGCCCTGAGAGAGAGTGGTGGAGAGGAGAATCAGAGAGGGGAGGTGGTGGTGTTTCCAAGAAGGAAACCAATCGGCGGATTGGGTCATTGGGATTGTATGAGAGATTTGGTTGTGTTGGGCATATGGGACTCCATGTGCTCAGACCCACTCGGATCCCTCTGTTCTTGTCACATTCACACACTACATCACCCTTTTTTTTAATGCCACACAATTTTTTCCAATCCTTCATAATTTTTTTCTTTTTCTTTTTTTTTTTTGTTCTGGAGGGTAATAGGTAATGGACTAATGGGGTCCGTACCACCATTTCTTGTACGAAATTGAATCAAATTGTTACATAGGGGCCTTGCTTGGCATATATCATTCATTGATGAGAGAGCTATTATAATTCAATACTATCATAATTTAATCTAACTCCAAATGTGTGGACATCCTACCTGAGTTTTGTTTCTGTTCACAATTTTTGACGGACCTTCTTTCTCCGTTATCTCTATTCATCCTTTGGACTTATTAAGATCTCCTTAGGATGCAAACAAATGAAGCTCTCACATGGTAGGCCTCTAGGGATACCTAATGACATGTTTCCATTATTTCCCTCCTAGTAGTAGTAGGTCACGAGGACATAGATAAAACATAAAAGAATACATATAATAAATGTTTAACATGTTAATCATGAATATTAACTAACTTTTAACTTTTTTTTTATCACTTGTATTTTTCATTTAACTTTGAGACGCAATCAGATACTAAACATAAATACTTAAGGTTTGTCACATTATAAGGTAGACACTCATCCACCTTTATAGACATATCCCACGTTGATAACATTTAACTTATTTAACAATGTTATGTATGATGATAAGTGATAACCAAACATTGAATTAATCATCTTTAATTAAAGAAAATTCTGTGAATATAAATGAACTAGGCAGGCATGATGGCACCACAAAGGTTCAAACAAGGAAAAGGAAGTTTTAACGCCATTTATAGGATGTGTAGGTAAATGAAAAAAATAATCCCTGGCGCAAAACTTATTGCAACAATATCAGCAATTAGTTTCAGAAAAATAGGGAAAGGAAAAATAAATGCATGCAGTTGGTGAGGAATATTCACAGTTGGTCTTTGTAGAGAAGGAGGAATGAGGATTTTTCTCAACCTGTTTATATCTTAATGATCAGCACATGAACTGACTCAGACTTTTATTGGTGAGCCCCGCGTTGTCTGCAGCTTGCATATGCAGTAAATGTCAAACAACAAACAAGCGACCAGATATCATTCAAATGCATTATTTCAACTCCGTGTTTCAATTTCAGATTTTTACCTCATTTTCTAGGACATTCTTGTTACTCTTTTTTAATGTCTGATTAATGTAAATCAACAAACAATGTGAGTACATTTTAGAGCCAAGCATATAGTGGCTCTTTTTTTTTTTTTTTAAATCTTCAATTCTATTATGTGGGCTGCAATGTAACATTACTCTGACAAGAGTGTTCCACCAGGTTTTCTGACAGGTTAGTAACAACTTAAACAAGTCTCTTTGCATCACACTTTCCACCGTTAGCATTTTAACTATTCTGAAGTAAGAAGTACTAGAAAAAAGCAAGAGTTACAAGTGGTTGTACATTCTGAAAG
>PYAF01005412.1:357650-370036 GCA_007407185.1 Glycine tomentella | reverse complement strand
TTTAAATCTTCAATTCTATTATGTGGGCTGCAATGTAACATTACTCTGACAAGAGTGTTCCACCAGGTTTTCTGACAGGTTAGTAACAACTTAAACAAGTCTCTTTGCATCACACTTTCCACCGTTAGCATTTTAACTATTCTGAAGTAAGAAGTACTAGAAAAAAGCAAGAGTTACAAGTGGTTGTACATTCTGAAAGCTAGCCTCCACATAAAGTTAATCTTATCCTGTATAGCTAGCTTACTAGATAGAGCTTCCAAAAAGGTAGCTGCAATAACTGCCTACACATGGAAGGCCAATGTGACTCCATGAGGGTGAAGGTGGGGACATGCCCGTTCAAATTTTCAAAATCATATGAAATACTGTGATGTTGTATTCGATCCATGCTCAAACTATTTGTTTGGGGTTTGATTCCAATAAAAACAATGAGGTGTGTATTTCTTCTTTTATATTTAAAAAACATTAATAGAAGGAAATTATGCAAACACCAAACCTAGTTTCAGGATAAATTGTTTACTGTTCCTAGGTTAGGAAAATTTGGTAGCATTTGAACCATTTGATAAAATTTTAAATGGAATCCAGTTGTTAAAGAAACTTGTCAGGAATCTGTTTTAATAATGGCCAAAGGGGGTTAAAGAACTATGGTTGAACAATGAAACTCGTTTGTATCCTGTGTATAACACGCAAAAACACTAACATTTTCGACATTTTTACTAGTACAGCAGTCTGATTTATTTGTTTCTATTTGGAAAATAGTTATTGCAGGAAATTTATAAAAAAAAAATCCCGAGGGAAGGAATGTGTGGATTGAATTACAAGATAGGACTCAAATTCGGTTGTACAGTTTATTGATAACTGAAACCAATGTATACAAGGTTTGACCAGAGAAAGCTAGCTCTTTCTGTGGAAGCACTAACTCATGTCATCATCTTACACAAAGCACCACCAGAGAGTACTACTTCTCCACTATGAAGGACCTTTTTCTTATTTACCACACGGAACGCTCCACCTGGCCAAATTATTCACAAGACAACATTCTTCTAGAACAACCTTGTCATACGATACTGAACAGGTCCAACCTTTCTATGAGCAGTGGTACTAATCCACCATATTGATGAGCCTTTGACTGCAGCAACTTTGTCTCTATGGCTATTCGGTCATCCTGCTCTATCTTGTTCATTCCTGAACGTGTCATGAAAAAAGGGTCGGTGTCAATATTTATAGCTATCTCTGGTGCTATTTTGGCATTCACACCACATTGCTGAGCAAGTTTTGATTGTAAAGAGACACCCTTATCAGCTTCTGTTGCTGACCTTTCTTGTTTTCCAGAGGTTGATCTTTGATAGTGATTCTTAGGGGGGATAGGTTGAGAAGGAAGAATAGAACCTCTCATAAATGTCCTTGGCTCATATGTACCCTTGACAACACTTGCATATTCGTATGGAATCACTGGCCCAACAACTTTTCCAGGTTTTACTGAATACAAGAATGTTAGATTATTGATTACTAACAACGCATACAAACTTAACAAATCATGATGATAATTGATAACAATGACATACCTTGTGGAAATTTTTGCAGACCCTGAATGTACCTTGGCGCAGGATTTTCTGTATCGCTGGAATTCTTATTATATTCCTCAGCTGTTTGCCGGTTTATGCAGGAAGCAATGTTTGATTGCTCTTTCAAGGGTACCATATTTGAATGTACAATTGTTGACCTGTCAATGATCCCAAAAAAGAGTAAAGCAAACAAAAGTTTAGTATGATGTAATTTGATTAGGCTCCCTATGAATGAAAACAGTTGTAACACCAAATGGAAGCAAATGCAGCCTGGAGAAGGTGTGGATTATGTTGGTCGATTTCATCTCATGCCATGCTGAGACATTCAAAGAGCAGCTAAATAGGATGGCAGGGAAATGAATTAAGAAAAAGGGTACATAGAAAGTAATTAGCATCAATATAAACCATGGCTCAAATAAATATCAACAAGGGGTTTGAAGTGAAGGGTATATGCAACTCGTACACGTCATTACTGATCCAGGTCTCTAGTCAATGTAAGGTCTCAACATTTGAATACAAGGTGTAAACGCCACTTTGATGCTGTATTATGCTATGTAGCAACTTTTGGAAAGCCACCTTAGCTACGACCTCTCTGAGTCGCTTTAGTTGCAACATCTTTGGGCTGCCTTAATTGCAGCTTTGAGGGGGTGTATTTAGTCCTATATCGACTAGAAATATGATTTAAATAGAGCTTATGAAGTTTGGATAATCCTCACCTTAGAAGTTACAAGCGACTTTTGTGGGATTAAGTTATGCCTAGGGCCTAAGGCCCTTCATAGAATGAAAAAGAAAAAGTTATGCCTAGAAGTAAACCATAACCATAACTAAATAATCAGATTCCAAGTGGTTATTATAACCATGACCATAACCAATTTTGTACAACCAGTTATGATTTGATATAACTGGTTATTGTTTTTAAAAAACCCGTTATATCTAATGAAGAGATATGCATTGATAGTGATATGTCAACTACTGGACCAGTTTGCAATTAACTTTCTTTGGCCTGGGTTTGGGGTTGGCTTGTGTGAGTGTCCCATAAAATTAACAACAAAGGGGAATTAAGGTGGCGTTATATGAGTGGAAGCTTCCATCGGCTATCTCTATCTCTCACTCTTCACGTCGTTGGATCAGAGGCACACACAGGATCACATTATACATCCACACAGCAGTTATAAGTTATAACCGATTATCAAATAGTTTAACCATTTTCAACCAGTTAAAAAAATAAAATAACCAAATTTTAAATTTAACAAAGAAATAGTTAAATTTTATAACTAGTTTTAATTAACCAAATATTATGCAACTAGTTATGTGCAGTTATGGTTAACTTATTTTATAACCAGTTAATTTGACCACCTGTAGTTATGCCCTAAGTTTAAATTCAATAATAATATCAGAGTCTATCTAAGACCCATTGTTGGGTCACTTGTATCGCCACGCTCCAGATCCATGCACTTGGGTATGAGGAGGTGGGTGTGTTGAAAAGTCGCCTTAATTGTAGTCACCCCTAGCCCACTTTAATTGTGGCCTTGTTGGACTGACTTTAGTGCAACTCAAGGGTGTGTGTTCAGTCCTACGTCGACTATTGATATGATTTAAATAGTATAAAACTTGGGTAATCCTCAGCTTACAAGTTGATTTTGTGCAATTTAGTTAGACTCTAAGCCTAAATTCTAAGAACAAAACTGATAGATTAAATTAGAACTAACTGGCATCACATCAGAGCCAGCTGCCGATATCAGTTTCTTTTTTCACTTATGCATCTCGTACAGTCATACAAAAATATTTTAACAGTCATCATAGCATATTGGCTCATATCTTAAATATAATATAATCAAAGTAACCTATTGTTAACAACCTATGATTACAACCAATGACAAGTGAAACCAATGAGATACTGCATTACTGAATTACCTGGGCAGTGATACGTGCTTTCTTTCAAGTGGGATAATTGGACAACTTTTACCACCGTTTTCCTCAAGATGAGCAAACTGCTGTTTGAATTGATCAACAGCACTGTGAAGAATATGCACCGATGAAGGTTGAGGAGAGAATAATACGGTAGAACATATGAATAAAAAATATTAAGGAAAAGAAGATAAACAGTTAAATTATAAATCAATAAACCCAAAATAAAAATCTTGGGTAAAGAAAATAATTTCTCTCTGTTTCATTTTTGTAGTCTTTCAGTAGTTGAGGATGGTACTCTAGAATCTCACCGAAAATTAACTCTCCAATTTCTTCCTTTGTGACTCTTCTTCTTTCAAATTCAAACTCCATTTTTGAAATAGGCTGGCAAGATGGTTCCCTCGCAATCTTTGAAAGTCCCTTGAAGTAAGGATCAACTAATGCCTGAAAATGCCAAATCCTTCAGAATTCTCAAGCAAGGAAGTCACATATTGTTGCACATCAATTATACATTTCAATTGTCCAAACTCCAAAGAAAAAGCATAAGCTCAAGAAGCAGTTAATTACCTGAATAGAATAATTTTTCAACACACACATAAGAAATAGAGAACAATATAACAAACCTCTTCAGCAGTAGGCCGGTCTTTTGGATCAAAGGCGAGCAACCTTTCCAGTAGACGTAGTGCTAAAGGATCTGCATTAGGAAACTTTTGTGCAAATGGTATAGGTTGTTTTTTCCTCATACTAGTCAGGTATCTCCGTGCCTTATCATTGCGTACCTGCATCCATGATCCAACACAAAGATTCAAAATTGTAAACCAGCAAAACAATGATGTTAGTGAAATTAGTTAAGAAAATACAAACAGTTTTCCCTCTATAGAGAAAAAAGAAACTACCTTGGATATAGTATCCAACGAGGGACTGCCAAGCAAATCTGTCATCAGATCCAACTGATGGACAACATTTTTTCCAGGGAAAAGAGGCTTTCCTATTAATACTTTAGCAAATATGCAACCTATACTCCAAATGTCAATTGCTGGAGTATACTGCAGTCAATACCTTACCGTTAGCTCATCAGTAGATGTGAAATAAAACTAATAGAAACAGAAAACCAGTAGATTAAGAATAAATAACAGATTGGTCTTGGGTCTTACTTTTAGCTATTGATGGGAAAGAAGATAATAGAAAGCATGTATCACGGGTTGATATGCAACTTCTACACACAAAACTAATGAGCATGAATTAGGGTATGGTGAGAGTCAACACTATGCATAATTAGGTTTGCTCCCACTTATATGATATCTGAAAGAATCTTGAAAAAGCCATACCCTTGAGTAAAATGATCCACAGAGTTCTGGTGCTCTATACCACCTTG
The DNA here is from genome assembly GCA_007407185.1 of Glycine tomentella. Classification (NCBI taxonomy): domain Eukaryota; kingdom Viridiplantae; phylum Streptophyta; class Magnoliopsida; order Fabales; family Fabaceae; genus Glycine; species Glycine tomentella. Next base: position 365,191 of record PYAF01005412.1, on the reverse strand, counting down.
TAGCAACATAATCCTATAGAAATGTATCCAAACAGACTTGTATCCAAACATAGTGCTTTTTGAGAGCTTTTCTACTGGAAATATAGTGCTTTTCACGTGATGGATTAAACATTAGGTTATGAATGAATGATAAAAAAGCACTATATCCCTGGAAATATAGCACTAAAGAAAAGCACTATATCACTATATTTCCAAACTAAATTCATTTTTATCATTCATTCGGTTAAACTCGGCTTAGTCACAAAAAGGACACCTTCATTATTCATTCACGACATAGAAAAAAAAATGAAAAAGTAATGACTTTTGTGAAGCAATTAATTAGAGTAATGGTAGCAAATGAGGGGAAGAAACAACAAATTCACCTTTTTTTCTTTGATCTTGCTGCATTCTGAGGCAATAGCTACTACAATTCTACAAATTAAGCCACCAATATGAAACAGAAGAAACTCATAGAAAGGTAAGCTTCAATTTTGGCATATAAAAAAAAAAAAAAAAAACTCAAGCACATTTGCCCCACCTACCCCAGCTCCTTCAACAAACACAGAATTCAAAGAAAGCCCTACCACCTTCAATCCCAATACCAAACTGCTATCAGCCCAAAATCATGAAACGACGTAGCTCTAACTTAGCGACAAAAAACTCACTAATCCGTAATCCCTCTGTCACACACACACCCCAGTGATCCCAGTGAAGCTTCTTCCACCAAAAGCGCGTTTGAAGTTGGAGCTGAAGAAGCAAAAAACGAATGCCCCCAGAAGAAGAGTACACCGATACAAGTAGAAGGAGTGAAAAACTATGAAAGGTTCTGTGGTTGAAGCCTTGAAGGAATGAGTTGTTGTTTGTTGTGAGAAAGGGTGGCTCTCTCTCTATCTCTCTCTGCTTCGCATTTGCTTGTGAGATACGGATATGGGATTCTTAATTATACCGAAGGGGCGTATTTGGTATTTTGAGAAACTGTGGAGGGTGGTTTCGTAATTTCGGGTTCCGAAAGACAAGTAACCAAGTAGGGTGGCGGATACTGTTCTGGAGTTACCTTCTGTCCCCTCTCAAACTTACATGGCACAGGGAATGTGCCAACACGTGTCAGGTTTCAACTTTCAACATATTTTGATTTCAATTTTTCAATATATGTTTTCTTTTTGTAATTTGTAAATATAGAATTTTTATTTTTATAATAATTTATCTGAATACTGATGTTTACTTTTACTTTTTATTTGCTTTTATTTCTTAGTATAATATTGATTTGTCATTTCCTTTAAGAAAATCCAAAGTATCTCGCAAAAACTAAGGATTATTTTTTAGAATAAAATGATGATTTTAATATTTGAATTATAAGTGGTTAATAATTTAGTTTTTGAAAACGTATTTTTTTTATTTAGGTCCTAAATATATAAAAATTATGACAATTATATCCTATTATTAAGTTTTATGAAATTCTTATGTTATTAAATTATAATATTTAATAATTAATTTAAATTTAAATTATAAAAATTAAGGATTAATTTAACAGTACGACAAAACCTAATTATTGTATATTTTACATGTTAAATAATTAAATCAGAATTTTTTATCTTTTACAAATTAGATTGTCAACTGTTTATATATTGTAGGACCAAAGTAGTCCTTCACTCTTATTTTCTATGATACTAGATATTAGATGATGCAAAAAATAATCTAATTTAAGGCATGTTTTTATTTTGCAGTATTAGTTAAACACATGTTAAAACTCACTGTTATTAATTAATGTCGGTGCAGTTCACAGGGTGGCCGAATAATGTAGATTAACTGATTAAAAGCACACTTTATGGACTTTAACACAAAAATAAATAAATCACGTCACATATGAAGAATGAGACTTTGTTTGCACATATCTGAAGAGATTCTTTGAGAATTCAGAAAAAAACAAAAAGAGATTCATTGAGCATATTGACATAATAAATAAATCGAATCAAAATGTTTTTTTTTAATATATCAATTAATGTCACCCCTTTTTTTCTGCTCCCCGTATGATCCTAAACCTAAGCTACATTTTGCTGAAATTGTATGACAAATACACATTTCGTAATACTCATAGACTTCGAGCTTTCTTTTCCTTTACACTTATTCTACTTGCACAACAATACCAGACATCCTAATTAACCACAGGATTTAGTAATACATTCAACAGAGAAGAGAGAGTGAATCGTTTTCAAAAATCAAAACAATGATATGCATCTGCTGCGCACTCAGACAAAGAAAGAAAGATAATCTATTCAATCAAGTATAAAAAAATTCTACTTAACAACCAAGTGATCGAGATTGTTCTATTTAGTGTGTCTGCTCTCTTTAATCTGTAGTTAAAATTAATTTCAACGTAGAAATGTACATTAGTGATTAGTGTATGTGTGTATAACATAGTAGTGGCATAGTTGCTGACAATAAAAAAATAGCAGTGGCATGGTGCTTGTTGGAAATTGGAATATGAAGTGCTTTTTAAACTGCCCAGTTACAAAAGAGTATACACCATAGAAAATAGTTGAAAATAAAAAATTGTTTCCAACAAAACAATTGCATTAGTACGTATACATTTTCTTGTTTTATATATACCGTAAATGGAAGAGTAAAATTGAGCATTATGGTTTCAATTAATATATGTTTCAAAATTGAGCAAGGATTTAACATATACTACTAAAATTTGTCGCTTGCTTATAAAAAATGTCGCTATTCAATTTTCTGAACGGCCATTACTCAAAAGAGTAAAATATTTGATGAATTTCTGTGTACAATATGACTTCATGTTGAAAATGAATTTGAGAGACATGTAAAATAAAGGAAAAATGTTTCGATATTCAAATAAGTACATTAATTATTAAAAAATATTCAAATATATAAAAGTGGAGAATTTTCAATGTTGAGTGTGAGATGAGTATGAATTGAGTAATCAATGAGCTAATATAACTTTTCTAAATGTTTAGAGGGAACCTGTATTTATAATGTGAAGTATGGGTCTTAGACCTTTATTAGATGATATGTTGATAAGATAATAGATAATAGCATGCAGATATATTTGAATTAAAATTAATGTGTATCTTATATATGTTGTTATTTGTAAATAAATAACATATTGTAGATAACTGGAGAGATATTAGGAGATAAGTGGTTGTATTATGTTGAACATATAACAAGTAGATGAACGACTGCGTTCCTATAACAAGGTTTGGAGGGCGGACAAGTTATACTAGTCGTGTCAGGATTTACACTTAAAGCGGAAATATACTCAACGATTAATATAATAGGACGGATACGGAAAATGAACATATATATAGTGATATCCATATCTAATTTTACCAATTTATATAGTACAAAAATAAAAATATACCATTTAAACATTTCTTTTTCTTGTAGTAAAACATTAATAGTGCAAACACAATAACAATAATTTTTTCGAAATGAAAATATACCATTTTATAAATATGTTTTTTTTTTCTTATAATAAGACACTAATAATACAAACGCAAGAATGATATTATGGGGTGATGAAACAATTAACAATCATATACTGCCTTCCATATAGAGTGAACGTGAAACACGCATATTAGGGTCACTACTCACCATATATATGATTTTAGTTAAGGTCAATACTAACTTAAAAGTATATTTGTTTTTGTTCTGATTTTTTTGTTAAGGTCTCTACGTACTCACTATATATATTAGGTTGACTGCCTCAACATCACTAATTGGATTTGCTAGACTTCCACGTACATTTTTTTAAAGTTTATAATTATAAACACTAAGTAGAATATAAACAATTATTTATTATGAAAGGAATTTAGTTTTAAGAAGTTGTCGGTGTAAAAAATGTACACTATTAATTAGAAATTATCTTAAATATAAGTTTTAAAATAATGATTGTAAAAAATAAAATATTATCATATATGACACTGAATAGATAATAATTAAAATATATATACTATTACTATATTTTAATTAAAATCTTATAAAAAATAAAGATAAAATCATCATATAACCTCTCAACCTTATAATATATAAGTGATATATAAAGTGTGAAACATGCATGGTTTATTGCGAGAGATTATAGAAAAAACCTAGTTTGATGGTTGTAATTAATGGTTTTTTTAATAATAAAAAAAAACAAAACCTAACAAAAAAGCCCAATAAGCTATCATATTAGTTCTTGAAAATGTATGACGCTGTTATATTAATCTCTGAAATTAAGAAAAAATTAAATAAGTTCTTAAATGTGCAGTTTGTCATCATATTAGTCCAAAATTTATATAAAAAAATGTCTTAATTTATAACATTAACAAATGTATAGGAAGCAAAGTGATAGTAAATAATTAAGTTTAAAGATTTATAAAAAAAAACTTTAAATTTCATAAACTTATTTAAAAATATTAATTTTAAAAACTAAGAGGACAACACTATACCAAAATAATGTAGTAATTTACTATGGGAAAAAAAAGTCATCATAAAATATACTAATTTTTGAAAGGTTGTCCTCTTAGTTTTCCATAAGCTCGGTGTTTAGATGCATGAAAGGTTGTCCATAACCTCCAATATGGACATTTTATCTCTCTGAAACGTATTGTTGGCGAATCATCAACCCCTCTATATATCTCCATTTCATTCGTGTCCCTCTTGTCATTCAATTATAGTTTAAACTAGTATTAGTACCCGTGCGCATACGCACGGGTCGGCTCCGTTTCGCTCTGCCATATTATGCTAGATTTGTATAAAATAATTTTAAAGTTGAATGATTAAGAATTATTGTATAAGCAAACTTAAAAATAAAAAGTAAAACAGTATAACAATGAAAGCAAAATAAACAATTTTGAAAAGATATCTCACATATGATGTGTCAAAAATATCTAATATCCAAAAATTGACTAATACGATCGAATAACCAGAAGATGCGTAATCAATAAATTTGCATCACATTACTAATCCAATAGGTTGAACTAAGCAAAGTAAATATAAATAAAAAAAATTGTGATGTCTTAATGTTGAATTATAGCAATTGAAAAAAAAAAGGTTGTCATGTTTGGTTAAGCATGTGTAAAAAAAGCTTTGAGGGATACAAAAAAATTGGTAATCAACACAAATTAGTGTTCATTAGCTAATTCAACCATGACAAAATATTTTGCAATTCTTGGATTATCACATTTACATTGATGATTAGAATATAACCAGCAAATTCAGTAAAGAACTAAAACATTAAATTTTAATAATGTCTTATATATAATTGTCAAGTGGTCTAACCATAGGAAGAATACAGACTATTACAAAATATAAGATGAAATCATAATTATAAGAACAAAACATGGTTTGCACAGTAAAATATAGACTTGATAGAGTTAACACAAAAGGTGTCTTTAACAAATGTAAAAAGGAAGGGCTATGCTCTGCTCCGCCATACTATGCTAGATTTTTATAAAATAAATTTAATGTTTATATATATAATAACTAAAATATTTGTATTTAGAAGCTTTGATTATGTAATTTGATAACCACAATCCAAATTGATTAAGAATTATTGAATAAGGAAACTTAAAAATAAAAGTAAAAAAGTATAGCAATGAAAAAAAATAAACAATTTTGAAAAAATATCTCATGTATCATGAGTCGAAAAGATCGAATATACAGAAAGTGTCTAATAAGATCGAATAACCAAATGGTGCCTAATCAAGAAATATGCAGTCATGTGATAGCACATAACTAATCCAATAGGTTAAATTAAGCAAAGTGAATATAAAAAAATTGTAATGTCTTAATGTTGAACTATAGCAATTGAAAAAAAAAGGTTGTCATGTTTGGTTAAGCATATGTAAAAAACTTTCAGGGATAAAAAAATTGGTAATCAACACATAGCATTTAAAGAATGTATAAACGCATATTAGTGTCCAATAGCTAATTCAACAATGACAATATTTGACACAAACAGTTATTTGTCTTGCCTTTGGTGACCTGATTTTATCGTGACTGTAATGTAAACTTTAATTTCTTAAAATCAATTCTGCAATGAATAGAATTGATCAGAATTGATTTTATGATTAGAGAACTTTTTTAGTTTGTTTGCTTAAAGATTTTCAGTGATACAAAAAAAATTGGTAATCAACACAAAATATTGAAAGAGTGTATGAACACATATTAGTGTCCAAAAGCTAATTTAATCATGACCAAATATTTGACACAAAAAGTTGTTTGCCTCCGGTCTGGTTTTTAATGTAATGTAAACTATGGCAAAAGAACCAAAAGGGTGTTTTTTTAAAAAATATTTACCGATAAGGTGCGTTTTCAAAATTATTTCCAAATCTGGTGCAGGGGGGGCCTATATTTACAAATCTGGTGCACTGCAACATGCCTGATCCAGGCATGTTGCAGTGCACCAGATTCCTATAAATAGGCCCCCCTCCCATTTCCTCACTTGCACCATCTCTCTAGAATTGCTATGCTTTCTCTCTAGAATTTTTCTGTGGCCTTTTGTGCAGGGAATCTCTGCTGAAGTGTGAAGGTGTTGTGAGTGACGAGAAACATGAGTTCAAGTGGAAATTCAGTTCGCATTGTTTTATATTGGAATGGAAGAAAATATCAAGGCCAACAGGGTGTCATTTTTGAAGGGAACACACGAGGAACCTCTGTGAGACGTACGTCAACCCTTACTGAATTGCATGAAAAGATACGGCATAAATTACGTCTGAATAGCAACCAGTCAATCACTTTACTGACGGGAAGATTATGGCAACACGAGAAGTTCATGGGGTTTCAAATAATGGATGATGAAGACGTGTAGTTGGTACTAGATGAATTTTGCAAGCAGGGAAGGACAGATTTTCTGGAGTTGTACGTGGATATTACCGAAGTTGAGGATGTTGTTTTACCCATCCAGGCAGTTCCACATCGTAGATCATCATACGCTGCTGGAGGGCCATCGTATGCTGCTGGAGGTGCATCGTATGCTGCCGGAGGGGCACCATTTGTTGGGGGAGAGGTGAATGTGTCTCAGGAGGATTCACATGACCCAACTTGGGTCATGGATGAGGATGAAGAGGATGACGATGATGAAAATATCACAATGGAAGATCGGCTTCTTCAGGAGGATGCTAGTGCGTCGGATGAGGATGAGGATGCCGGTGTGCATCATGAAGATGTTAATGTCGGGCCATCTGAAACTTGTCATCATGCGGAGGGTGGTTCGAGTCAACCAAAACAAGGTAAATTAGCTGACGATGTGAATTAGAATGTTTTTTCATTTAATTTGTTTTATATTGTTTATGTATATGCTTTTTAATGTCCATTTGATGATGTTATTTTGTTAGGTTAAATAAGTGTATGCTGTTTACCTGAAAGTGTGTATGGGTTAGATGGTTTGGTTGGGTTTGTGGGCGTTGTGTTGGGTTTAGGGTTTGGAATGGGTCTAGGTCTTTCTGTTGAGGTTTAGGGTTTGATTGGGGTTTAGGGTTTCGGTATTCAGGTGACGGATTATGGTTGTCTAGTTCTTTGTAGCTGATATCGTTAATTAAACTGACGTTCAATGTGCAGCT
>PYAF01005412.1:326987-339283 GCA_007407185.1 Glycine tomentella | reverse complement strand
TCTTTAAGTCATACAATATTACTTAACCAAATAAACATCTTTGTACCCTTGTTAATTCATTAAGGCATTCTATCAAACACTTGGTATGCATGGTTTAAGTCTTAGAGGAATAAATGATAACATAACTTCAATATTATGAAAATAAAGAGTAGCATAACCTAATGACTATCTAAACCATGTATCTCAAATACTTCCCCATCCCTTTGCTTCCTTGAGTTGGAATTTATTGACTTGTCCTAGGTACTCCTATCTTTTCCACGTGAATTACTCCAAGAGTAAGCCTTTGTTTTGCTTTTTAATTAAGTGAAAGGGATGTAGAGTAGAGATTTTATCTTGCAAATGATAAAAAGGTTAAGATAGAAAGGTTGAAGTAGAAGAAACACCAAAGAGATATGGCACGGTTTTGTGGTTTTTTGTTGTGAAAGTATTTTGGTTTTTCTTTGACAAGACAAAGTGAAAAGGCTATGGTTTAAGAGTGAAATGCACGTTCCTCTCTTCCTTTTCTCCAGCCCAAAACTCCACGGTTTCCCTTCCTTTTTATGTGCTGAGTTCCTTCGCTTTTTGTAAAATATCCTAAGATTGCATCATTATCTTGCTTTTAGTTGTTTACATTTGATTGGCTAATGGTTTAGGACCTTACAAATGTCCTAAATCATGAAAATTCTATGCCTTTCTACTTTCCCCTAGCCTTGTACGTGTGATGGCTTGATCAAAGTGCATTCCTTTTGTTTTTTTTTTAAAAAAATCGTGGGTAGCTTCAGACTTAGTCATACAATTTCTGCCCTAAAATCCGTGTTACAAAAATATTCATCTTGAGCTCATTAACCGTTGGATCTTCTTAAAATTTTAAAGGCATATTCCTATCTTATATATATAATTTTTGACCGTTGGGATGATCGAAATAATGTCCCTAGCTATCCACGTATCTTGTCAAAGGAGACAACATAAAATTTGCTTCAAATTTCTTTTTAAGCATTAATCACTTTCTTTACACATGGACCAATTTGCTTTTATTAGTAAAATTACTAACCTAGTTTATTAAAAGAGTTTATTTATCTTTAGAATTACAAGAAACTCTAAAGATTATAATGGTCTGTTTCGTATAATTTTCTGACACTTACGATATCCTAAATTGGAGTTTTTTCTAAAATGATTTTCAAAATTCATAGAAATCTTATCTTATGGTTCTTTATTACTTTATTAATCAATAATTTGGTTATCTAAGAGTATTTTATTTCATACTTAGGTTTTCCCAGAATTTTCTTACCTATCTGGGTATTTTTAACCTAAAGAGTATTTTGGTCATTTTCCTCTGGGACCTATCTGTCATTCTTGAAATTGTCTAAGGATATTTTAGTAATTTCTCCTAATAAATATCTTACTAAAATATCTAGGGATACATTGGTCATTTCCTGAATTGTTCAGGGCAAAATTGTCATTTTCACCCTAGGGGCATAAATGTCATTTTTACAAATGTTTAGGGGTATTTATGTCATTTTGCCCTAAATTTTTCTACTGCTTTCATTGACATTTTACTCTTAGTAATTGTCTGTAATTCCCTAAATTTTGGGGTGTTACAATACATTAATGAAACAAATCTACAATGCAAGATATGCGTACCGTACTTCTGTTAGAGGCAACAATACTGAAATGCAACAATTGATGAAGCTTCTTGAATGCGATAGATATATCCATTGGCATAGACTGAAGGGTGAAGATGTTCTACGAGACATATTCTGGGCATACCTTGATTCAGTGAAGTTGATAAATTCATGTAATATGGTATTTCTCATTGACAGCACATACAAGACGAACAGGTATAGACTCCCTTTGTTGGACATTGTTGGTGTGACACCTACTGGGATGACATTTTCAGCTGCTTATGTATATTTGGAGGGTGAACATATCAATAATGTTGTATGGGCGCTTGAACGATTTAGAGGCCTTTTTTTAAAGACTGAGGTTTTTCCTAAAGTCATTGTCACAGACAAAGATGCAGCCCTGATGAATGCCATCCAACAGGTTTTCCCTGACACTACCAACTTGTTGTGTCGGTTCCACATTGACAAGAATGTGAAGGCTAAGTATAAAACGCTTGTGGGACAAAACAATGCACGGGACTATGTCATGGAAGCGTGGGGAAGTCTTGTAGATTGTGCTTCTGAAAATGCATATGAAGACTGTCTTATGAAGTTTGAGTGTGCCTGCGCACCGTGGCCAATATTTGTTCAGTATGTTAAAGACACATGGTTGATTCCCCACAAAGAAAGATTTGTTACAGCATGGACCAATAAAGTCATGTATCTTGGAAACACTACTACAAATAGGTAAATCCTTTGCAATACTTGAATGACATCATGTTTTCCAAATTAATATTTGTGCACCTTTAACTACAGGGTTGAGGTTGCTCATTGGACCTTGAAGCGACTACTACAAAATAGTGTTGGAGATCTTTGTAATGTTTGGAATGCCATGAACAACATGATCACCTTGCAACACAATGAAATAAAGGCTTCTTTTGAGACAAGCATGCATGTCGTAGGACATTCATTTAAAGTGACATTGTACAAAAGACTCGTCGGCATGGTTTCAAGGTATGCGTGAAATCTAATTGCTGAGGAGTTTGACCGAGTTCATTATGCAGACGTTGATAGTTCTCGTTGTGGATGTGTGTTGAGAAGCACGTGTGGTTTGCCTTGTGCATGTGAGCTAGCAAAATATAATCTTTCCAGCATACCACTGGGTACCGTAGACATGTTTTGGCGGAGGTTACATTTCTCTGACCAAGGTGTCGATGACTGTGAAGCGACTATAACTGACGAGATGGAAGTAATTTCTAAGCGATTTGAAAGTCTTGACATGTGTGGCAAGGTAACTTTAAAGACTAAACTCAAAGAAATAGCATATCCTGAACAAAATTCCATGTGTCCTCCTCTTGAAAAGGTCAAGACTAAAGGGGCTCAAAAGAAAAATGTCACCAAACATGAAAGAGCAACAAAGCGGGATCCATCGTATTTTGAATATGTGGATGCGTTATATTCTCAGCATGACAGTTGCTCATCTCAACAAAAGTCTGCATCAAAGTCTTTAGAACGTATACCGATGGGTAATATCCCAATGCTAGATCAATTTTTGCCATGCATGAGGAATTATATTATTGGAGTATGTGATGTTAAAGCTGACGGTAATTGTGGCTATAGTGCCATTGCGGGTTTACTTGGTTATGGTGAAGATGCGTGGGTTGTGGTACGCAACCATTTGTTAAAGGAACTTGCAGAATGGTATGAGGACTATATTGCCTTATTTGGGGGGTCACAAAGATATGAGGAGTTAAATAGGTCACTTTTGGTAGACACAATTGGACATGTAACGGTTTTTTCGTTGTTTACATTTGTATTCCATAATTTAATATTTGTTAAATTGCCCATAATGATACTGATGTATTTGTAAAATTGCAGGTAACACAGGATAAATGGATGGACATCACTGACATGGGTTATGTAATTGCTTCACGTTATAACCTTGTCATTGTTAGTCTTTCTAAGCAACAAAGTATGACCTTTTTCCCCCTTAGACCCAACCGCCTAGAGATTCTGTTGTACATCGCGTCATTTTTGTTAGGCATGTGTATGGAAACCATTTTGTACAGGTAATATCAAAATGCTTTAATTTGTGTAGATGCTTATAACACATGTCATTAACAAATCAATGTAATTGTGATCATTTTGTTCAGCTTGCATTGCAAGACGGCTGTCCTATGCCACCAATTGCTTTATTATGGTCAAGACATTGTCGACCTCAAGCAAAAGAGTAGTCAGCTGGTTACATTAGTCGAATGCAGAAGTATACCAGCTTGACAACACTGCCACCAACTTATGTTGATTTGGGCTGTGATAGGGGGTCTCAACACTGGCATACATTGTGAGAATATAATAATGTTTCAACAATATAATAAAGTTAATACGTATATTTATATAGTGAAGTACAAATAATGTAACAAATCAATCTCGCCACGGTCCACTCCTACGACGTCTCGACCGCACATAGACTCTCCGATCATCACATACACTGCGTGCTATTATGATACAGTGATCAACAATGTCGTACGCATCGATGCCAGCGGTCACCATGCGAAGATCTATCAGCCTCTGTAACCTTTCAGCAATGGTTTGGCATGCGCCCTGCAAAAAGTTACACAAAATTGTGTAAGAGGTCATTATAATTATAAAAGTTTAAACATTTCTGAATACTAGAAAGAAGTTTTAATTGTATTTACCACTGCATGTTGAGGCATGTCAGGCTGATCATCTCCAGTGTCAACCGTGGGCTCTGCCATACTACCTGGTGGATCAGGTGCGGGATCTGGCATGGCAGGAGGAGCTCTGTCTTCCCCAGCCTGTGGCGGGCACATGAAAGGGTGCGATATCTGGTAAAACCAATCCATATATGCAGCATCACACTGCCCGGGGTAACTCGAAGCGGGTCCGGTGATAGTCAGATTCTGTGTGTAATGAAGCCAGCTCTCATCCACCTCTTCATCTGACGGGGTGGGCAAGGTCAGAAGAGACGGGATGCTCTGAATGAAGCCAAACTGTCTGAGTGCCCTCTCTGGATGGTACCTGACGCAGTATGGACCCCATCGAATATGGCCTGAGTACAGACAGATAACCTTAAAGGGACGGGCCGCATGGTGATCCGTGTATGGAGTCCAACAGACAGCGTCGGTCGTCAACCTATCTTGTCGCCTCCGATACGTACTGACAAGTAACGCCTTCCCCGACTTCCAGCGACAGGCCCGTGGCTGGCTCTCCACATAGTCCTCATCTGCAATCATGTTGGCAACGGCGGGAAAGTGCTCGTATACCCAACACTTAAGTAACCAAAACAACAAAACACAAATAAGCAGTTGAATTTCAACCAAAACATGAAAAAAATAACAAATATTAACTTATATAATAAAAATACCTGAAGCAGACTAATATAGCCAACAAGATGTGTACCATGATGCTAACAGGCGTAGTTCAAGTTATCATACATGTGTTGGAGTGCAGCCGCACCCCAACTGAACCCGCCAAACTGGTGGAGATCACGAAATGCCTCCAAGAATACCACACCAATATGTGTGGCACTCTTGTTAGCGAAAATTGTGCAACCAACCAAATGGAGAAAATAAGCTCTGGCTGCCACCGTCCACTCTCTCAGCATACAACTCCCGCAACCATGACAGACGAACATAAGCTCCATGGCACTATTTCGTCTTTGCTGTAGCCTAGTCGGGGGTAACCTCAAGCAACTCGACAAGTAACACAATCGCGTCATCAACGTCCAAAAGGTCGTACGTCTGCAATGCACCCATGACTGGTAGATGAAATAGAGATGCGACGTCGTCCAACGTGATCGTCATCTCTCCAATTGGCAAATGGAAATTGCTAGTCTCCTTATGCCACCTCTCCACAAATGCCGAGATTAAACCCCGGTCACCTGTATCTACCGAACAGGTGATCAGTGGGCTTAATCCTGTACCTGCGACCAAGCCTTCAATCTCAGGCGTAGACCTGCCAAATTTATGAACCTTCCTCCTATGAGATGCCAACTTAAGCTCGGGCCGTTCCTGTATTAGTGGTTAGTTACATAGGCACACCCTAACGAGAAATTAATTCTCAAATTGAACTATATTTAAATACAATCGTACCTCTCCCCTCCAATTTGTAAGGATCATACGGATTGACAATCCGTAAAGCTGATATAGATTGGCAATCTGTAAGGCCTACGGATTTAAAATTTCTTATTACGGATTGGAAATCCGTTAAGTCTCATATGGATCACCAATCCCCCATGATAGTTAATGTTGCAGCAGGAGGAACAATTAGAAACAAATGAAAATGAAAGCGTCGTAATTCAGCCCAAAAGAGAAACAATTCAATTGGGGAGTAGCGATGCTATGTTAGCAGAACAGAAGCTTTTGTCACAACAATTAGCCAAGCTGAATGGAAAGGATTGACAAGCTTCAGATTTCTGCAGTACAACCCGCACCAAGTAGAGCTCCAGTATTCAGTTGTGAATATTGTCAAGACAATCATCAGACAAATGAATGTCCCACACTGATATGAGCAGACCCAGATCAAGTAAATGGTGTGTGGTATGACCAGAGACCCCAGCAAAACTTCCAGAGAAATCAGAATTTTGCTATGGGTAACAACTTTCAGAGGAAATATCAAGGAGGAGGGTTGGACTATAAATCCAACAATTATTTGCAACCACCACCTATTCCTCCTAAAGAGCCAGCTGAATGGGAGAAAGCTATAATACAGCTGTCCAAAACTACTAACGAGTTCATTCAAGAAACCAGAGCTCAGTTCAAAAATCAAGGTGCATCTATTCATAACCTTGAAAATCAAATTGGACAGTTGTCGAAGCAACTTGCAGAAAGACAGCCGGGGCAATTCCCTAGTGATATAGTAGTCAATCAACGAGAGCAAGCTAAAGCAATCACTACCAGAAGTGGAACTGTTATCACTCCTCAAGAGAAGACCAACAAAGTGCAGAAAAAGGTTGGTGAGGAAGATAAAACCAATCAAAAAGAGGAGCAAGAAGCAGAAAATCAGACACTCACAGGTAAGGATAAAAATTTAGCAGCTGAAAAGCCTAAACAGGTATTTGATTTTTCATGTTTTGAAAAACCACCTTACCCTCTAAAATTTAAGCAGCAAGAGCAAAAGAAGCAATATGCTAAATTTTTAGAAATGTTTAGAAAATAACATGTTAACATACCTTTTGCTGAAGCTCTTGCTAACATGCCTAACTATGCTAAGTTTATGAAAGACTTATTATCTAGAAAGCATAAGTTGAAGGAATGTGAAACCGTTGTACTCACTGAAGAGTGTAGTGCCATAATCCAAAAGCGAGTTCCAACCAAACTCAAAGATCCAGGGAGTTTCAACATTCCAATCGCAATAGGTAATGTAAATGTGGGTAAGGCTTTATGTGATCTTAGGGCAAGTATTAATTTAATGCCTTTATCCCAGTGTAAATCTTTGGGAATTTCTGAGCTTAAACCTACCATGGTGTCTCTTCAATTGGCTGATAGATCATTGAGAAAACCTAGTGGAGTCATTGAAGACATTTTGGTTAAGGTTGATAAGCTAATTTTTCCTGCAGATTTCATAGTTCTAGACATGGAGGAAAGTGAGATATTTATTCTTTTAGGTAGACCATTTTTGGCCACAGCTAGAGCTTTAATTGATGTGGCTGATGGTAAACTAGAGCTGAGAATGTTTGATGAGTCAGTTATTTTTAATGTTTTTGATGTTATGAAAAATCCTATTGATAAAAATGACTGTTTCAGACTTGATGTGTTAGATACTCTAGTAGCTGCAGAAAAATCAAGTGATCAAGAGCTAGCTGAAGTTTGGAAATTCGAATGAAGAAAGTCCAGCTGAGGATATTGATGCTGCAATAGAAGTGCTGAAAGAGAATGAGGATGATATCATCAGCAAAGCACCAAAATTGGAGCTGTAGGAATTGCCTGAGAAATTAAAGTATATATTCCTGGGGGAAGAAGAGACATATCCTATGATCATCAATAAAGGATTGTCTGTAGAAGAAGAAGAGAAGCTGATCAAGGTACTCAGGAAACATAAGAGTGCAATTGGATGGTCCATATCTGATCTAAAAGGTATTAATCCATCCTTCTGCACACATAAAATTCTGATGGAGGATGATGTGAAGCCAGTGAGACAACCTCAGAGAAGACTGAATCCTACCATGAAAGAAGTGGTTAGAAAGGAAGTGGTAAAGTTGCTTGATGCCAGCATGATTTACCCAATCTCAGATACTCCATGGGTAAGTCCTGTGCAAACCGTTCCCAAGAAAGGTGGGGTGACTGTAGTTCATAATGATAACAATGAACTAATTCCCACTAGAACAATCACCGATTGGAGGATGTGTGTGGATTATCGAAGATTGAATGATGCCACGCGGAAAGATCACTTCCCATTGCCATTTATGGACCAGATGTTGGAGAGGTTGGCTGGACATGCATATTACTGCTTCTTGGACGGATATTCTGGCTACAATCAAATTCCAGTATCACCTGAGGATCAAGAGAAGACAGGCTTCACGTGTCCCTTTGGGGTATTTGCCTATAGAAGGATGCCCTTCGGCCTTTGCAACGCACCAGCCAAATTCCAAAGGTGCATGTTGTCCATCTTTTCTGACATGGTGGAAAAAGGTTTGGAAGTCTTTATGGACAATTTTTCTATCTTTGGCTCTAGCTTTGATACATGTCTAATGAATTTATCTAAAGTATTAAAAAGATGCCAAGAAATGAACTTAGTTCTCAATTGGGAAAAATGTCATTTTATGGTTCGTGATGGAATAGTCCTAGGACACAAAATTTCTTAAAAAGGTATAGAGGTTGATAAAGCCAAATTACTATTGATTGAAAAACTTCCACCACCAATTAATGTTAATGGGGTGAGAAGTTTCTTAGGACATGCAGGCTTTTATCGGAGGTTTATAAAGGATTTTTCAAAAATAGCAAAACCTCTGAGTCAACTTCTAACAAAAGAAACATAATTTGTTTTTGATGAAAATTGCATGATTGCCTTTAATGTGCTAAAAGAAAAACTCACCACTGCACCTATCTTGACAGCACCAGATTGGAATTTGCCATTTGAACTTATGTGTGATGCAAGTGCATATGCCATAGGTGCTGTCCTTGGTCAAAGAAAGAATAAGCTTTTGCATGTTATCTATTATGCTAGTAAGGTTTTGAATGAGGCACAATTGAATTATGCCACAACTGAAAAAGAAATGCCAGTTGTAGTGTATGCATTAGATAAGTCTAGGTCTTATTTGATAGGATCTAAAATTATTATTTATACTGACCATGCTGCAATTAAGTTTTTGATGAATAAACAGGATGCAAAGCCACGATTGTTGCGGTGGATGTTGTTGTTCCAGGAATTTGACATGGAAATCAAGGAAAAAATCGGAGTGGAAAATAAAGTAGCTGATCATCTTTCAAGGATTAAGGAGAAGGAATTACAAGATGGACCTGAAGTAGTCATTAACGAATCCTTTCCGGATGAGATGGTTATGGCTGTGATTAAAATGGGTCCTTGGTTCACTGACATGGCCAATTTCAAGGCTGTAGGTGCCATTCCTGGAGGCGTTAATTGGCAGCAAAAGAAGAGGTTTCTCCATGATACACGGAGGTATTTCTGGGATAACCCATTCCTTTATTATAAATGTTCTGATGGTGTTATTCGCAGATGTGTAGCTAAAGTTGAATTACTAGAGATTCTTTGGCATTGTCATTCTTCAGACTATGGAGGTCATTTTGGAGGTAACCGAACAGCTCAGAAGATATTGCAGTGTGGGTATTATTGGCCCACCATGTTTAAGGCTGCACGCGATTATGCAGAAAATTGTGACAAATGCCAAAGAACTGGTAATATATCGCGGAAAGATGAAATGCCCCTCGACAACATTCTGGAGGTAGAACTATTTGATGTTTGGGGAATTGACTTCATGGGACCTTTCCCTAAGTCATACTCCAACCAATATATACTGGTAGTAGTAGATTATGTTTCCAAATGGGTGGAAGCAGTTGCTTTGCCCACTAATGATGCAAAAGTGGTTGTGTCATTCTTAAGGAAACATATATTCACTAGATTTGGAGTACCAAGGGCAATCATAAGTGATGAGGGTGCTCATTTCTGCAACAAGCAATTTTCAAGTTTGCTTGCTAAATATGGAGTCACTCACAAAGTGGCTACCCCATATCATCCTCAGACGAGCGGACAAGTTGAAGTTTCCAATAGAGAGTTGAAAAGAATTTTGGAGAAGACTGTTGGAAGTTCAAGAAAAGATTGGGCAAAGAAGTTGGATGACGCATTATGGGCATACAGAACAACTTTCAAAACACCAATTGGTATGTCCCGTTTTCAACTTCTATATGGTAAGTCTTGTCATCTTCCTGTAGAATTAGAACATAAAGCAATGTGGGCTACTAAGTTTCTTAATTTTGAACTATCCAAAGCTAATGAAAAAAGACTTTTGCAACTAAATGAGCTTGATGAGTTCAGGATTAATGCTTATGAGAATGCTAAGCTTTACAAGGAAAGGACGAAGAAATGGCATGACAAGAAGATTCATCCAAAAGAGTTTACACCGGGACAACAGGTACTCCTCTACAATTCTCAGTTGAGATTATTTCCAGGTAAACTCAAATCTCGTTGGTCAGGTCCCTTTATAGTGAAACAAGTTTTTCCTTATGGGACGATTGAAATATCTCCTCCAAACTCTGATAGGTCATTTAAAGTTAATGGGTGGAGATTAAAAATTTATCATGGTGGGGAAGTGGAAAAGAATACCGTTTCTATACCACTTGATTCCCCTGAAGGTTAAAAAGGTCGGTATCAGGCTCGTGAAGTTAAACAAGCGCTACTTGGAAGGCAATCCAAGCATTTTAAGTTATTCTGCAAGTCTCTTAAAAAAAAAGTGTGTCCATGCTAATAGCGTGAACTTGGCGCCATCCGCGCCACCTTTTTTGCAATATCACGCTGATAGCGTGGATATGGCGCCATCCGCGCCATCTTTTCTGCAAGACCATGCTAACCGCGTGAATATGGCGCTACTGGCGTCATATATTCTGGAGTTAAGCGCGACTCGCGTGGAAATTTAAGACTGGGCTTTAAATTTCAAAATTTGAAAGTGCATTTGGTAACTACAAAAGCCACTCAACAGTCACAACCCTTGGCCTTCGTTCTCAAAAGGCACAAGTCATAAAACTGCCATTAAATCTCATAAATTCTTGAAACTTCTGCTATTCTCAACCTTATAAATACATGGTGCATCTAGACCCTACATTCATTCATGAACAACCGCTGAAATATCAATTGTGAGTCCTTTCAAATCCAAGTCAGTGTACAATGGCTCGTGACAAGGTATGTGTTCTACTTCCTAAATCTTTTAAGTTTTATGGTATAAAGTAGAAAACATGTGGGTAAGGTTGATTCTGATATTGAAAGATAGAATTTAGGGAAATACAGTTCATATTTCTGAAAATCAAGGTTTCCCAGCTGGCGCGACTCGCGTGGAAATAGGCGTTACTCGTGCCAAAGCTTCTGGATGTTCATGCGATTCGCGTGAACTATGACGCTAATCGCACCACCTGGGATTTAGAATAATTCCTGTTCTGTAGCCTGCGCAAATCGTGTGAAAACTGGCGCCATCCGCGCTTGCTGCAAATTCATGGTTTTTGCTTTAGTTGGTTCATATCTTGTATTTTGTGAAGCAAAATTTGGGCTTTAATAATGAAAATAAACATGTTAAACCAATTGAAGCAATAAAATCTGGGAGTTATTGGATGTGCTGATGGAAGAGGTATGATTGCAATTAAAATCTGGAAATTCATTGCATATATGTTGTGGAAAAATTTTCTGAGTTTCAGGGAAAGCAAGTAGACCAAGGAGCAAAGAGGAAAGTTGCCACATCAGGAACAAAAAGGGCAAGAACTGCTGACTTTGATGCTACCAGATTTCGTACCATCGAATGCCAGCAGAGATATGAGAACTGGTATGCCCCGAAGAAGATAATATTGGAGAAGAGAATAGATTGGGAAGAACTTCCTGAAGAATCACCAATCTTGGAAGTCATCAAAAGAAGGGATTGGCACACTTTGGTCAGTTTTGCTGAACCAAGTTCAAGTGCGATCCTAAAAGAGTTTTTAGCCAATGTGAATAGAGAAACAGTTGAAAGGGATAGAGTCAGTTGGGTTAGAGGCATTGAAGTTCCATTCAACTCTAACACAATTGAAGAGTTTTTGGATACTGCATATTATCCATTCCAAGCATGTGCTTTCATTAACATCTTCTACAAGATGCAGCCTGTCACTAGCAGAAACGTATACCGTGAAGACATGCCTCAATTGGCAGATGAGATTCAGAGGAGCATCACAGGGCTATACACTGCATGGAAGCCAAAATCTGGAAAAGACTATGTGCCAGAAAAATTGAAGAAACAAGATCTGACCGGGGAAGCAGAGTTTTGGCATCAATTCAACAATCACACAGTCACTCCATCAACAAACTGTGGAAAATAAGAACCACTCACAATTAACCAAGAGGGGGGGTGAATTGGTTATCCTTAGTAAATTTAAAATTTTTCTTTCAACAATATCAAATTTAAAATCAGAGTTTAATTCCCTTAGGATCTTTATCACAGAATCATTTAAACTTTATCCAAAAACAATCCAAGATTTGTAATACTTCAAGAATCAACTTCACAAA
>PYAF01005412.1:311572-323331 GCA_007407185.1 Glycine tomentella | reverse complement strand
GAGGAAGAGGTGCACAAACATCCATTTGATTTGTAACTAGAAGTCAGATTTTCAATTTCTTTCTTCTGGTTACAAATTTCAATTTCCAGCTCCATTATTTTGGCAAGATGTCCTTCCATGCTCTTTTTAAGCTTGCTATTTGACTTAGCTAGCTTTTTTGCTTCTTTGTGCATCTCTTGAAATGCTAAAACAGCTTGTTCAAGTTCAGAAGTTGCCTCCTCTTCTTCATCTAGCAGATCATCCTCTTCTTCATGGATAATAGAGGTTAAACACATGTTTGCTTCTTCCATGTCAGCGGATGATTCAGTTGTGGAGGAATCATTATCTTCCCATGCAATGTAAGCTCTTCTAGGCTTAGCTTCCCTCTTTCCTTTGCTGTCTTGTTGTTGTTTCTTCAAGTATATGGAACATTCAAACTTGATGTGACCAGGTTTGCCACATTCAAAGCAAGTATAGCTGCTGTCCAATTTCTTGAAGTTGCTGGTGTTGTTGTTTGATGAATTATTCTTGTTATTTCTTGAGAATTTTCTGCCCTTGTTCTTCTTCATGAATTTGCTGAACTTCTTCACAATCAAGTTCATGCTTTCATCTTCTTCCTCATCACTAGAGTTTTCATCTTTCTCCACTTTGGGTGCTGCAGATTTTAGTGCTAGTCCCTTGCTTTTCTTTTCTGCATCTTCACCAAAAGTTAGTTGAGATAGTTCAAATTCATATTCAAGCAACTTACCAAAAAGTGCAACCATTGACATCTTTGATAGATCTTTTGATTCCTTGATGGCTGTGACTTTGGGTTGCCATGCTCTAGTGAGACATTTCAGAATCTTGATGTTAAGTTCTTCAGCATCAAATATTTTGCCAAGTCCTAAAAGATGATTTACTATGTGTGTGAACCTTGTTTGAAGCCGGGAAATACTCTCATTCTTATTCATTTTGAACATTTCATATTCATGAATCAAGGAATGCTTTCTTGACCTTCGTACTTCCTCAGTTCCTTCATGGGTGATCTCCAACATCTCCCACATCTCCTTGGCACTTGTACAACGAACGGTTCTGAAAAATTCATTAGAAGACAGAGCAAAGGTTATCATATTCTTTGCTTTAAAATCATATTGAACAATTCTTTTCTCATCATCATTCATTTCATCCCAATCTTTGGGAATCATGTTGTTATCTACTAATTTAATAGGCACTCTAGGACCTTTCTCAATAGCATTCCAAGCTCCTGGATCATTGGATTGGATAAAGATTTTCATTCTATTTTTCCAAAAGCTGAAATGCTCCCCGTCAAACAAAGGAGGTCTATTTAAGGATGCTCCTTCCTTAAAAGTTATTTGTGAGGTGTTCATTTTGTAAAAATGCAGTGATCTTGGGTATCTTACAAGACCTAGCTCTTGATGCCAATTGTGGAAAATAAGAACCACTCACAATTAACCAAGAGGGGGGTGAATTGGTTATCCTTAGTAAATTTAAAATTTTTCTTTCAACAATATCAAATTTAAAATCAGAGTTTAATTCCCTTAGGATCTTTATCACATAATCATTTAAACTTTATCCAAAAACAATCCAAGATTTGTAATACTTCAAGAATCAACTTCACAAAGAAGTAAACACAATAAACAAGATATCATTCACACAATATATGATGTAAGTTGCAGAATATAAATCAAGAGAAAAGATTTATATTGGTTCACCTCAAAACTATGAGGCTACATCCAGTTTTTTCTACTCAACACTAGAGTAGAGTTCCACTATTGCAATTATGTTTCTTACAAGCAATTACAATCTTCTCTTCCTCAACCCTAGAGAAAGTTCAGTGATCTAAAACCCTATTAGACCCTTAGAAGATAAACCCACATTGAGAAACCTACTCAGTTGACTTTGGAGAAAACCTATCTCCCTTGGAGAAACTCTATCCCCTCTTGCAAGAAATCCCAAATACAATAGAATCAACAAAATACAAGAATACTGCAGAAATCTTAAACCCACAAAGAATTAGGAAAGAATTCACCTGATGATCCAAGATTAAAATGCAAATGAATGACAGAACTCAGGTTGAATGCAATTCAAAATATGCAGAGTAGCTTTCCTAGTCTTTGTGAAAAAATGGTTTGCTTCACCAACAAAACTAATAACCCATGGATGGCTTAGTAGAAGCAAAGCTCAAAGTAACCCAGAAGAATGCCTTATTGATCTCTTGATAAGCTCAGAACATCGAAAAATTCAATATCAATCTCAATCTCAGTTATATTTTTTTCCAAACAAGGCAAGGGTTATATTTATAGTTATTTTCGTAGCCGAAATAATCGATTAAATCAGCTCCAGACGCTCTTGTAATTGATTAACAGTGACCTTTGGATTTCCAGAATCTTGACAAACGGGTCAAATAATCGATTAACCCGTGGTGTAATCGATTACATCAGTTTAAGCAAAATTCCCGTTTAAGTAAAATAATCGATTGGATTACATGGTAATCGATTAAGCCAGCGTGAGTGCAAAACATGATTTAAACTATATAATCGATTACAATCCACCGTAATCGATTAAGCCAGCGTGACTGTTTTTTTTAAACAAGTATGTAATCGATTACAATATTATGGTAATCGATTAAACCAGTCAAAAGCCTAAATTCTAAGTATGCTGATTTTCATGTAATCGATTAATACGATGGAATAATCGATTAAAGTGTTCATGTTTGATTTTCCAGAAAACTTAAGAACAAAATAATCGATTCATTCATTCCAATAATCGATTAAAGCAGTGCTTGGTTATTTTTCAAAAGAATTTAGCTTTTCCCTTAGTTTCAGATTAATTACTTAACAACTTTTGTGATGCAATGCTTGTATGATGTATGAATGATATGTAACTAAAACTTGGATCATCACAATGCCTTCAAACCTTTTACATTTAAATCAACAACATCACTTCTTCAAATCTTGATCCATGTTGAAAGCCAAAAACCTTCACATCTTGAACCTTGCATGAATCTTCACTTGATCTTCATTCAGCTCCCCCTCAAACTAACACAAACCTCACTGATGTGAATGCTGAGAGGGCTATCATTCTCCATGTGCTGCTAGGAGATGACAATTTGGACATTGCAAGTATCCTGTCTGATAGGATACTGCATATGATCCAAGATGGTAACAGTAAGTCCCACCTTGCTCATTCCTCACTAATATCTCATCTTTGTCGTAAAGCAGGTTTAGAAATTTCTGATGATGAACCAATGGATGTCAAAATTGCATCCGTCATGACACACAAGACCTATTTGGCTGCAATGGAGACTCAGTGGCAGGAACAATTGATCAAGGCTTGCAGGTTAACACCTGAAGAAATGGCTGAAAGGAGCCCCCGTGCAGACAACCCTCAACCAGAAGTTCGAGTACCACCACCACCACGAGCACATCATTCTTCCACTACTTCGGGAGGTCCACGTCATGAACTTTTATATGAAGATTTTGCAAGCTACCTGCAGATACAAGCTGAATTGAAGAATCAGAAAAGGATGATGGAACATCAGAACAAGCTGCTGGAAGACATGTGTAGCCATTTTTGCATCAACTTCACACCATACCAGTCACAAGATGCAACACCAGCCAGAGTCTCTCTTGAACCTTCCCAGCCATCAGCTGCTGCTGATGATGCTATGGAGGATTAGGAAGGAGACTCACAAACATAAAAATTTTCATGGACAACTATTTTAATTTTCCATTTTTATGTTATGTTTAATGCTTAAGTCTTTAGTTTATATTTCAATGCATGTTGAACAATTTGGTCTGAATCTAAAAATCTATAAATTGGACATGTGTGAGTAAATGGATTCTGTTAGATGGATGTATCCTGCAAAAATCAATGAAATTATGTGTTTGTTTCTTCCCTTTATAAAATGTTTTACTTATTGTTGGGGACAACAATGTTTAAAATTTGGGAGTGGAGGAACGCATAGTTGCGTTAATTTTTGAGAAAGATGTCTAACATAATTTAGGGATAGATGAATAAAATGCTAAGTTACAAATAGCTTTCAGATTAAGAATTGTTGAGGCAGTGATAAAGTCTGATCTTTGGGATTGCTTTGGAAATATGTAGGAGACAGTTAGAGTAGAAATTGCATATTACAGGACCAGAACTATGTGGTGAGGTGATTGAATACATTGTAAAAAGAATAGAATACTTGTTAGGAAATCAAGAGAACATTAGTTTGATACTATAAGCTTGTGAGGATTGAGCCTATACAATACAAGTTTTTTTTCTAGAGTTACCTCATGGTTAATAATATTGCAGAACTTGATTTGTTTCTCTATGATATTTGCATGGTTGATATGATAAAGGCATGTTCTTTCTTTTCAAGCTAGAGCCAAATGACCTTACCTTTAAATGATATCCATTGTTAGCCATTTTGAGCCTAAGCTATTCTATTCATTCACCTTAAAACCTTTTATCCTTGACTACATTAATTGAGATTGGAGAAAAAGAAGCTAGGTCAAGATCAATAAAAATAGAAAGATGAATGTCCACAAGAAGGAAAAGGAAGAAATGATCAAAGAAGCAATACTGGATTTAGTTAAGTATCAATAAAAATCAAGCTCAGAATTCAATCCAGTGAAAGAGAAGAAATTGAAGTACCAGTTGGCAAATTGAAAAAAAAATTATAAATGCATAAAATTCAAGGAGAAACAAAAAGAGAAGCCAGAGGTACAAAAAGGTTGGCACAACAATAAAGAGAAGGAAGTTGATTAAGTAGAGTTGACCAAGTCTAACATACTTCAATCTTAATTCAGCTACTATCCAAATTATTCCTACCTCAAACCAGGCCTCATTACAACCTTTTGAAGACCTTTTGATCAACTGTGCATATGTTTATGTTTCTTATTTTCAGGAACTTGAGAATATAATCAAGCCTATGTTCATATTATAACTTCAGAGGAATTGAGTGCTTACATTCACCCAAAACACTTGAGTGATGAGTGATTATATTCCTTTGTGAGACGTATCTGGGCTATGTTCATGATTGATAGACTGACAAGTATTCTTGAAAATTTCATATGGGCATCAATTGCATTTAACAAATAGTTCTGAGATTGTATATGTGACAAAAATGCTTGAGTGTTGAATACATTTTCCCTACAATAAAATTTTTGTTTATTGCTGAGGACAGCAATGTCTAAATCTGGGAGTTATTTGATAAATTGTTAGCATATAGTAGTTTTTAGGATAAAATAATTAAGACATTAAAGATAAAATATCAAATAAAGGCTTTAAATAGATATAAATTATCTTATCATTAATTTTATTATTAATTATTGTTATTTTAATATTTAGGAGCAAATAAATAGAAGAAAAGAAACAAGAAAAGAAGCAATTGGAAAATACAGTCCACGCCACTCGCACGAGAATTGGCACCAATCACGCCACAAACTCTGGAAGTCCACGCTGATTGCGCTAGGACCGCGCTACCCGCACCAATCACTCTGGACCTTTGTGCGAGTCACGCCAAATCCGCGCCAGTCGCGCCACAAATACTGGATGTCCACGCGATCCGCATGAAAATGGCGCTAGTCGCGCGGACGCTACGGGAATTCAAAAATTGGATAAGATAAGATAATAACAAAAAGATACTAGGGTTTTGCAAGCTTGGTTATAAATAGAGAAGGGGACATTGAAATACACACTGAAATACATGCAGAAACACACAGAAACACAAATATACACAAACGGAGGCATTGAAGGAGATCAAGAACGCATTGAAGATTGAGAAGAAACCAAGATTGAGGGGTTTGATTACTTTTCTATTTTGTATTCTGTCTCATCTATTCTCTCATCTTTGTATTGAGCTAGACATAATTATGTCTAGCTAATTCCTCCTTGATTGTGGTAAAGGCCAAAAGTCAATGTGAACTCTTGTGTGAATTGGGTTGATGATTAATGAATATTGTTATCTCTTTATCTTGTTCTTCAATTTTAAATTCCATTAATAGAATTGATCACTCTATTAGAGGTATTAAGGGCTTTAATTCACAATAGGGATATTGGGATTTTAGTTTCTGAAAGCGATAAAGTGACAGTTTGACATTACTTAGGGATAGGGATGAAGGATTGCAAAGTTTTTATATGCCAGCTTAAAGCTTAATCCGAAAGGGGGTTACTAAGGGATTAGAACACTTAATTAGGATTAAAGGGTTAAAAAGTCCGAGTAATCTGGATTTAACCAATTAATTAAGGTATATCTTTGAGTAAGATAATAATTGAAATTAATTATTAATTCAATTAAACAAGTAGGAATCAGAGGTGATTGTGCCCTTACCGCAATTACTTTTCATTACTGCATAACTTTCCTTTTTATTCAAATTTAATTCTGTTTTCAAATATATTCCAAATTACAACACAAAATCATAAATCAATTTTCTTTCTATTTTTATACCTTCCAATTTTAAGATAATAATTGCAATTACATTAGTGTCTCAATCCTCGTGGAGACGATACTCTACTTATCAAATTATTATTTGAACGATCGGTACACTTGCTGTGAGTTACGCATCACTTTGTGACACAACACCTATCTCTCCCCAGAAGTAGAAAGAATGGTTGTAGTTGCAAGAAAAATACAAAAAAAAAAAATCAACAGTTACCACAAAATTTTCATCATTTCATTGTGTCAACTAATGTGAGACCCCAAGATAGCTCTATTTGACCAATTAAGAATACGTGGCATTACCAACCAAGGGAATTCTTTGACTGCTGCAATTTTAGGTTATAGGAATTTTCTATCTCCTCCTGCAATATTCATTATTTAAATTAGTTATGATAGGTAAGGTGGTACTTGAATGCTGAACCTGTAATAAGTTAAGGTATCAAATTACTATGATGAACACCAATGTTTTGAAGAATTTGAATTTTAATAAGGAAAAAACATACACGTACAAATGAGAAACAGAAATGAGTAATTCCTACTTCCTAGCATTCTCATACTACTTTCACATGGAATAGATTTTTCCAAATGATTCATAATACCAGTATCAAGGTTTTTGCATTGCATAAGTTTTTTAATTCAATAAAATGATGTGTAAGTGAAAATTACTAAACTTAAACATTTATAAAATGATCCATACCTTGCAGGCTTTTAGTAAAGGCTGTAAGAATGATGATCTGAAAAGCGTAATTGCATTTCCAAGCAAAGTTCTATTCGATTCTGCTACCAGACAAGGTATTAAAAATCACTTTCCCTTGTAATGGACTCCAAGTTGCAATTAGAATTGAAGGAACATATCAATGTACATAAACAGGATCCCCAGAGTCCAAGACACGTGGTGATGGCAATGTGAAGATTTTACAAAAAAGGAAAATTGGATTGAGTATAAAATTGACATACCACAATCAACATCAGCTCTTGAGCCTTCATAATTAAGCTCTTCTATCAGCTGCAATGTTACATACAACTCATAATATCAAGATTCACATAAACACAAGAAATGTCCAGAAATTCTCAGAAAGCAGCATCCTGATGTGTTTTCCTTTTCACACAAAAAAATGTGTAATCTGTTGGAGAAGGGAGCAAGTGCTTTTATGCAAGTTCCAGATACTCCGAAGTAGTAAATACAAGCATCCCTATTGAAAACTAAGCAAATAATTGAGCCCAAGGAAAGTTTTTCTCTCCCTGGAATGCATATCAAAAAATTATCATTGCAGAATAAGTTACCTGTGAAAGGGTAGGTACTGTAGTAGGATCAAACTCCTCGCACCGTTTTGGATCAATAGGGACACAAACACGACCTAGAACAAAGAATACCATGTAATGCTATACAATCAAATGAGCTAATTAATCTATCAATCAATTTTAACAGGAAGATAGTTTTATAGTTTCAATTTCTTGTTAAAAAAATCAAACGATAAAGAAAAAGCTGAATGATTATAATGTCATTAGTGAATTGTCAACCCTCAAAAAATTCAACTGGTTATGTTAATAAAAAATTGTGCAAAAACATATTACAAACTGACCTGTTTTAGGATGTACACAAAATGGTTCTTTAAGCAAATGATTCATATGTTTAGAAACCTAAAACAGTAACAGTTTTAATGAACAAACATTCAGACTAAACTTCAAATTGGTCAAAAGGTGTTACTCATCATCTATAGAGTGACATTGATGGGAAGTAAAGACTGCAAAAATGGTAATAACATGAAATATAACAGTGGATATGGGAAAAAGAGGGCCAGTTGATAGACAAACCTCCATATCTAGCCTGGGATAGGTAAAGCAGAACACAATCTCTTCAACGCACTGACGCAGCCCTTGTGCCTACGATAAGGATTAGGAAAACATTAATCATATATAGCAATATCAAATCATACTTGTTTCAGGAAATCCTGCATCATTTCCTGTAATGAACAATACAATTTATAATCGTCTTATATGAACAATAGAAGCATGTTGCAACAGTAGGAGGTCAAAGCAAAAATTTCAAGACCAATCTATTGCTCATGAGATCCATGCTCTTCCAAATTTTCAAATACCCATGCACATATTGCAGAGAGCAAACAACATTGTCACCTTGACATTCAACATTTCCTAAGGAAGCTCGTGTACCTTATGTTTTCCAGATTGCAGGAACTGTTTGCACTGTTCCCAACGAACAAAATTGATGTCTTCTTTTGCACTAGAAGAGCGCCTACTATCTTGCCATCTTCCCCTAAGTTCAGAAGCAATAGCTGCAAAAGTAACCAATGTATTGCATAAGAAAAAAGCAGGAATTGAAATATCAAGGTTCATATGAAGGGAGAGCAGGAAAAAAAAGTACATTCATCAGGAATCATGTCAAGGATCTTTTCATATTTGTCCTCCGTAGCAAGTAAATTTTGACCTGTAAGCAGATTTTTCTCAAAATAGTTCTTAAGAACATTAGTGTATGATGTCCTGGAAAAATAAAATATTGGTTAGGATATGAAATACGAGATCTGGTCCAGAAAGTTAATGATTCATATTAAGACTTACGCCAAGAAAGGATGAAGAGCAGCACCCATCAAAGAAACCTTCTTGTGACTGTTTTCATTGCCCTGGACAACATATGAAATCAACAAAAAAACTTATACAAGTATTGACAAACTCACTCGTCATCAGTATACTACACCTTGTAGACACGAAAATAGTCAGCAATAGCACCTCTTTGCTCATTTGTCAACCTGTATGAGTAAAGGCAACCTATTTGAATTTATGACTGTACAGCCACAAGTAGATTATGGATAACTTTTGATTGTTTATTGCCTCACCTTCTTGCCTTTCCATCACAGACCCAACAATGAACACCTCTGCGACCACTATATACCTAGAGAATGTGTTTGAAACCAAAGTCATCTGAAACAGAAGCCCTAAAGCAAAAGTCAACACAACAGTCACAAAAAGTTGCAGACCCCCGCTCCCCCAACAATCCCAACAAATAACACTTATTTGATTTGTGCAATCACCACCACTCCACCAGATAGGCTCAATCTTGCAACATACGAAGCTAGTATATATAATTTTAATGCATGTTAGATATTCTATATCCCGGCTAAAATTTTAAAAAAATACAATTTAATTAAATAATTAGCAAAATGGTGCAAATTTAGGAATATTTAGCAAAATGGGGTAACCTAACATGCCCAGACCTAGGCGTGTTTAAACACGCCCCAAGCTAGGCATGTTTAAACATGCCCTGGCTAGGGCGTGTTTAGGTCCCCTGCTCCCTATAAAAGCGCCTGAAAATGGCATTTTGTCCATTCCGCATTCTGTCTAAAAATCGCTCTGCCTTCTCTCTAAAGCTTGGGTCTTGATATCCTCTGAAGCGAAGCCTTGTCGAATTCGAATCGTTGCTGACAAGTAAGTCGATTTAACTGATTGTGCTTTGTATTTAGTTTGTTGTATTATTAAAATTAGAAAATTGTTAGGATCATATGAACTTGTTAGCGACATATATATTAGGTTAGTGACTACGGTTTTAGGTATTCCAGTTTATTTTAGGGTTTAGATTCATAGCGTGTAGTGTTGACGTTTTAGGGTTTAGGTTTAGTGTTGATGCTGTGATTAGGGTTTCTGGGGTACATAGCTAGGGTTTAAGTGTTCGGGCTGAGGGTCGAGGAATCGGGGTACACACCTAGGGTTTAAGTGTTACGGCGGAGGGGTTTAGGGTGCGTGTGCTGATTAGGGTTTAGGGATTGGTGCACACACCTAGGGTTGAGGGTATCCGGCTTAAGTGTTTAGGGTTTATATGGTGATGAGGGGTTAGGTGAGGGGGAACATGACTAGGGTTTAGTGTGACTGTGGTAGGGTTTAGGGCGTATGTGGTGGTTAGGGTGTATGGGTTGGCGTGACCGGACCTAGGGTTTAGGTTGTTGTGTAAACAAGATCACTTCGTTATGACCTTGTGTCTTTGACAATATTGACTTTCTTTCACCATTTGGTTTAGTGTTGATGCTGTGATTAGGGTTTCTGGGGTACACACCTAGGGTTTAAGTGTTTAGTGTGACTGTGGTAGGGTTTAAGTGATGAGGTGCGTTTATGTGGGTTAGGGTTTGTTTACTATGCAGTGTTTGTGTTTCATAATTAAAGGTTTCGGGTGTTTGTGTGTTTCTGACGTTTATTTATGTTGATTGTAGGAAATGAGTTCAAGTGATGCGGATGTTGTTCGTGTTGTGTTTTTTTTTCAATGGAAGGAAAATCCAAGGGGGAAGAGGTCTTGTCTTCGAAGGGGAGCAAAGGATGACACGAATCAACCGAAATGCAACATTAAGTGATTTGCATAAGAAGATACATCCAAAATTGGGTGTGGATGGAAACACTTGTATCACATTGCTGACGGCAAGATTATGGCAGCAAGATGAATACGTGGGGTTTCCAATACAGGATGATGAAGAATTGGAAATGGTGATTGAAGAATTTTTTAATCAGGCACGAAAGAAATTTTTAGAATTGTATGTGGATTACATCGTAGTTCAAGAAGCTGTTTTACCCAGGAGGTCAGTTGGTTGTAATTCTGCACATATTGCACCATCATATGATGCTGTTGGTGCAAACATGTCTCAGGAAGATTCACATGACCCAACTTGGGTTATGGATGACGATGAAGATGATGATGATGATGAAAATATAGCGATTGAAGATCGTCTTCTTCAGGAGAATGCCAGTGCGTCTGATAATGATGAAGATGCTGGGGTGGATGCAAATGCATTCAAGCAACACACTGATGTGGGGTCGTCTGAAATACGGTACCGTGCGGGTGTTGGACCGACACAATCAGAACAGCCTGTTGAATGTAAGTTACATGACTTAAACCCTAACTGATTTCGTATAATTGATGTTCATGTATATATTTTGCAAACCAATGCTTATTATTGTGTATTGTATTTAAAGGCGGTGCGGTTGTTCCTTTTTGGGACGGGATTCCACATTACACATATATCGATTGGAATCACCCAAGCGAAGAAGATTCTTTTAGCGGTTCAGCTTCAGGATCGGGTTCAGTCCAAGGTCCCTGGCAAATAGGGGACGATTTGTATGTTGAACAAGAATTCCCATCGAAAAAAGAGGCAAAAATTGCCGTTAAGCGGAACCTAATGAGGGAGCATCAAGAAGCATTTGTGGTTGAGAGCAAGCCTGACAGGTTTGCAATGAAGTGTGTTGCTCACAAGGATGGTTGCCCTTGGAGGGTTAGGGTGATGAAACCAGTGTACGGTGAGAAGTGGGTGGTTTCAAGATGGGGTGGAAAGCACAATTGCCTCAACGACCGTCT